>JAEOAE010000752.1:0-54567 GCA_036365155.1 Meriones psammophilus | reverse complement strand
CTTGAAAACCCGCTTCCAACGAATGAGCCCAGAGCACTTGAAAACCCCTTCCAACGAAATGACCCCAGAGCACTTGAAACCAAAGAAATGACAACAGAGCACTTGAAAACCAAACTTCCAAAAATGACCCCAGAGCACTTAAAAAAATCACGCTTCCAACGAAATGACCACAGAGCACTTGAAAACCCGCCCAACGAAATGAGCCCAGAGCACTTCAAAACCCGCTTCCAACGAAATGAGCCCAGAGCACTTGAAAACCCGCTTCTTGAAACGAAATGAGCCCAGAGCACTTGAAAACCGCTTCCAAAATCAATGAGCCCAGAGCACTTGAAAACCCGCTTCCAACAAAATGAGCCCAGAGCACTTCAAAAACCCGCTTCCAACGAAATGAGTCCAGAGCACTTGAAAACCCGCTTCCAACGAAATGAGCCCAGAGCACTTGAAAACCCGCTTCCAACAAATGAGCCCAGAGCACTTGAAAACCCGCTTCCAACGAAATGAGCCCAGAGCACTTGAAAACCCGCTTCCAACAAAATGAGCCCAGAGCACTTGAAAACCGCTTCCAACAAATGAGCCCAGAGCACTTGAAAACCCGCTCCAACAAATGAGCCCAGAGCACTTGAAAACCCGCCTTCCAAAAATGACCCCTTCCAAAGAAATGAGCCCAGAGCACTTGAAAACCGCTTCCAACGAAATGAGCCCAGAGCACTTGAAAACCCGCTTCCAACAAAATGAGCCCAGAGCACTTGAAAACCCGCTTCCAACGAAATGAGCCCAGAGCACTTGAAAACCCGCCCAACGAAATGAGCCCAGAGCACTTGAAAACCCGCTTCCAACGAAATGAGCCCAGAGCACTTGAAAACCGCTTCCAACGAAATGAGCCCAGAGCACTTGAAAACCGCTTCCAACGAAATGACCCAGAGCACTTGAAAACACGCCTTCTAAATGAAAGAGACTTGAAAACAGAGCAATGAGCCCAGAAAAAACCGCTTCCAAACGAAATGAGCCCAGAGCACTTGAAACCCGCTTCCAAATCGAAATGAGCCCAGAGCACTTGAAAACCTGCTTCCAACGAAATGACCCCAGAGCACTTGAAAACCGCTCTTCCAAAGAAATGAGCCCAGAGCACTTGAAAACCCGCCTTCCAACGAAATGAGCCCAGAGCACTTGAAAACCCGCTTCCAACGAAATGAGCCCAGAGCACTTGAAAACCGCTTCAAAAGAAATGAGCCCAGAGCACTTGAAAACCCGCTTTCCAACGAAATGAGCCCAGAGCACTTGAAAACCCGCCTCCAACAAAATGAGCCCAGAGCACTTGAAAACCCGCTTCCAAAGAAATGAGCCCAGAGCACTTGAAAAACCCGCTTCCAACAAATGACCCCAGAGCACTTGAAAACCCGCTTCCAAACGAAATGAGCCCAGAGCACTTGAAAACCCGCTTCCAACGAAATGAGCCCAGAGCACTTGAAAACCGCTTCCAAACGAAATGAGCCCAGAGCACTTGAAAACCGCTTCCAACAAAATGAGCCCAGAGCACTTGAAAACCCGCTTCCAACAAAATGAGCCCAGAGCACTTGAAAACCCGCTTCCAACAAAAATGAGCCCCAGAGCACTTGAAAACCCGCTTCCAAAATGAGCCCAGAGCACTTGAAAACCCGCCTCCAACAAATGAGCCCAGAGCACTTGAAAACCCGCTTCCAACGAAATGAGCCCAGAGCACTTGAAAACCCGCTTCCAACGAAATGAGCCCAGAGCACTTGAAAACCCGCTTCCAACAAAATGAGCCCAGAGCACTTGAAAACCGCTTCCAACAAAATGAGCCCAGAGCACTTGAAAACCCGCCTCCAACAAAATGAGCCCAGAGCACTTGAAAACCCGCTTCCAACGAAATGAGCCCAGAGCACTTGAAAACCCGCTTCCAACGAAATGAGCCCAGAGCACTTGAAAACCCGCCTAAACAAAATGAGCCCAGAGCACTTGAAAACCCGCTTCCAACGAAATGAGCCCAGAGCACTTGAAAACCCGCTTCCAACGAAATGAGCCCAGAGCACTTGAAAACCCGCTTCCAACGAAATGAGCCCAGAGCACTTGAAAACCCGCTCCAACGAAATGAGCCCAGAGCACTTGAAACCCGCCTCCAACGAAATGAGCCCAGAGCACTTGAAAACCCGCTTCCAACAAAATGAGCCCAGAGCACTTGAAAACCGCTTCCAACGAAATGAGCCCAGAGCACTTGAAAACCCGCTTCCAACGAAATGAGCCCAGAGCACTTGAAAACCCGCTTCAAACAAATGAGCCCAGAGCACTTGAAAACCCGCTTCCAACAAAATGAGCCCAGAGCACTTGAAAACCGCTTCCAACGAAATGAGCCCAGAGCACTTGAAAACCGCTTCCAAAAAATGAGCCCAGAGCACTTGAAAACCCGCTTCCAACAAAATGACCCCAGAGCACTTGAAAACACGCTTCCAAAGAAATGAGCCCAGAGCACTTGAAAACCCGCTTCCAACGAAATGAGCCCAGAGCACTTGAAAACCCGCTTCAAACAAATGAGCCCAGAGCACTTGAAAACCCGCTTCAAACAAAATGAGCCCAGAGCACTTGAAAACCCGCTTCCAACGAAATGAGCCCAGAGCACTTGAAAACCCGCTTCAAAGAAAATGAGCCCAGAGCACTTGAAAACCCGCTTCCAAAGAAATGAGCCCAGAGCACTTGAAAACCCGCTTCCAAAGAAATGAGCCCAGAGCACTTGAAAACCCGCTTCCAACGAAATGAGCCCAGAGCACTTGAAAACCCGCTTCCAACGAAATGAGCCCAGAGCACTTGAAAACCGCTTCCAACGAAATGAGCCCAGAGCACTTGAAAACCCGCTTCCAACAAAATGAGCCCAGAGCACTTGAAAACCCGCTTCCAAACAAATGAGCCCAGAGCACTTGAAAACCCGCTTCAAAAAAAATGAGCCCAGAGCACTTGAAAACCCGCTTCCAACGAAATGACCCCAGAGCACTTGAAAACCCGCTTCCAACGAAATGAGCCCAGAGCACTTGAAAACCCGCCCAAAGAAATGAGCCCAGAGCACTTGAAAAACCCGCTTCCAACGAAATGAGCCCAGAGCACTTGAAAACCGCTTCCAAACGAAATGAGCCCAGAGCACTTGAAAACCCGCTTCCAACGAAATGAGCCCAGAGCACTTGAAAACCCGCTTCCAACGAAATGAGCCCAGAGCACTTGAAAACCCGCTTCCAAACGAAATGAGCCCAGAGCACTTGAAAACCCGCTTTCAAACAAAATGAGCCCAGAGCACTTGAAAACCCGCTTCCAAATGAAATGAGCCCAGAGCACTTGAAAACCCGCTTCCAACGAAATGAGCCCAGAGCACTTGAAAACCAACTTCCAAACAAAATGAGCCCAGAGCACTTGAAAACCCGCTTCCAACGAAATGAGCCCAGAGCACTTGAAAACCCGCTTCCAACGAAATGAGCCCAGAGCACTTGAAAACCCGCTTCCAACAAAATGAGCCCAGAGCACTTGAAAACCCGCTTCCAACAAAATGAGCCCAGAGCACTTGAAAACCCGCTTCCAACGAAATGAGCCCAGAGCACTTGAAAACCCGCTTCCAACGAAATGAGCCCAGAGCACTTGAAAACCCGCTTCCAACGAAATGAGCCCAGAGCACTTGAAAACCCGCTTCCAAACAAATGAGCCCAGAGCACTTGAAAACCCGCCAAACGAAATGAGCCCAGAGCACTTGAAAACCCGCTTCCAAACGAAATGAGCCCAGAGCACTTGAAAACCCGCCTAAACGAAATGAGCCCAGAGCACTTGAAAACCCAGCTTGAAAACAACAAAATGAGCCCAGAGCACTTGAAAACCCGCTTCCAACAAAATGAGCCCAGAGCACTTGAAAACCCGCCAACAAAATGAGCCCAGAGCACTTGAAAACCCGCTTCCAACAAAATGAGCCCAGAGCACTTGAAAACCCGCTTCCAACAAAATGAGCCCAGAGCACTTGAAACCCCAGCACTTGAAAACCCGCCTAAACGAAATGAGCCCAGAGCACTTGAAAACCCGCTTCCAACGAAATGAGCCCAGAGCACTTGAAAACCCGCTTCCAACAAAAATGAGCCCAGAGCACTTGAAAAACCCGCTTCCAACGAAATGAGCCCAGAGCACTTGAAAACCCGCTTCCAACGAAATGAGCCCAGAGCACTTGAAAACCGCTCCAACGAATGAGCCCAGAGCACTTGAAAACCCGCTTCCAACGAAAATGAGCCCAGAGCACTTGAAAACCCGCTTCCAAACGAAATGACCCCAGAGCACTTGAAAACCGCTTCCAACGAAATGAGCCCAGAGCACTTGAAAACCCGCTTCCAACAAAATGAGCCCAGAGCACTTGAAAAACCCGCTTCCAACGAAATGAGCCCAGAGCACTTGAAAACCCGCCTAAACGAAATGACCCAGAGAGCACTTGAAAACCCGCTTCCAAAAAATGAGCCCAGAGCACTTGAAAACCCGCTTCCAATCAAAAATGAGCCCAGAGCACTTGAAAACCCGCTTCCAACGAAATGAGCCCAGAGCACTTGAAAACCTGCTTCCAAAGAAATGAGCCCAGAGCACTTGAAAACCCGCTTCCAAAGAAATGAGCCAGAGCACTTGAAAACCCGCTTCCAACGAAATGAGCCCAGAGCACTTGAAAACCCGCTTCCAACGAAATGAGCCCAGAGCACTTGAAAACCGCCTCCAAAGAAATGAGCCCAGAGCACTTGAAAACCCGCTTCCAAAGAAATGAGCCCAGAGCACTTGAAAACCCGCTTCCAACGAAATGAGCCCAGAGCACTTGAAAACCCGCTTCCAACGAAATGACCCCAGAGCACTTGAAAACCCGCTTCCAAAGAAAAAATGAGCCCAGAGCACTTGAAAAACCGCTTCCAAAGAAATGAGCCCAGAGCACTTGAAAACCCGCTTAAACAAAATGAGCCCAGAGCACTTGAAAACCCGCCTCCAAAGAAATGAGCCCAGAGCACTTGAAAACCCGCTTCCAAAGAAATGAGCCCAGAGCACTTGAAAACCCGCTTCCAAACGAAATGAGCCCAGAGCACTTGAAAACACGCTCCAACGAAATGAGCCCAGAGCACTTGAAAACCCGCTTTCAACAAAATGAGCCCAGAGCACTTGAAAACCCGCTTCCAACAAATGAGCCCAGAGCACTTGAAAACCCGCTTCCAACGAAATGAGCCAGAGCACTTGAAAACCCTTCCAAACAAATGACCCCAGAGCACTTGAAAACCCGCTTCCAAACGAAATGACCCCAGAGCACTTGAAAACCCGCCTAAAAACGAAATGAGCCCAGAGCACTTGAAAACCCGCTTAAACAAAATGAGCCCAGAGCACTTGAAAACCCCGCTTCCAACGAAATGAGCCCAGAGCACTTGAAAACCCTTCCAAACAAAATGAGCCCAGAGCACTTGAAAACCCGCTTCCAAAGAAATGAGCCCAGAGCACTTAAAAACAAACTTCCAACAAAATGACCCAGAGCACTTGAAACCCGCCTCCAACGAAATGAGCCCAGAGCACTTGAAAAACCCGCTTCCAAACGAAATGAGCCCAGAGCACTTGAAAACCCGCTTTCCAAACGAAATGAGCCAGAACACTTGAAAAACCCTTCCAAAGAAATGAGCCCAGAGCACTTGAAAACCCGCTTCCAACGAAATGACCCCAGAGCACTTGAAAACCCGCTCCAACGAAATGAGCCCAGAGCACTTGAAAACCCGCTTAAAACAAAATGAGCCCAGAGCACTTGAAAACCGCTCTTCAAACAAAATGAGCCCAGAGCACTTGAAAACCCGCTCCAACAAAATGACCCCAGAGCACTTGAAAACCCGCTTCCAACGAAATGACAACAGAGCACTTGAAAAACCGCCTTCCAAGAAAATGACCCCAGAGCACTTAAAAACACGCTTCCAACGAAATGAGCCCAGAGCACTTGAAAACCGCTTCCAACAAAATGAGCCAGAGCACTTCAAAAACCTGCTTCCAACGAAATGAGCCCAGAGCACTTGAAAACCTGCTTCCAACGAAATGAGCCCAGAGAACTTAAAACACGCTTCCAACGAAATGACCACAGAGCACTTGAAAACCCGCTTCCATCGAAATGAGCCCAGAGCACTTCAAAAACCCGCTTCCAACGAAATGACCACAGAGCACTTGAAAACCCGCTTCCAACGAAATGAGCCAGGAATACTTGAAAACCCCCTTCCAACGAAATGACCCCAGAGCACTTGAAAACCCGCTTCCAACGAAATAACCCCAGAGCACTTGAAAAACCGCTTCCAACGAAATGACCCCAGAGCACTTAAAAACTCGCTTCCAACAAAATGAGCCCAGAGCACTTAAAAACTGTCTTCCAACAAAATGAGTCCCGAGCACTTGAAAACCCGCTTCCAACGAAATGAGCCCAGAGCACTTCAAAACCCGCTTCCAACAAAATGAGCCCAGAGCACTTGAAAACCCGTTTCCAACGAAATGAGACCAGAGCACTTCAAAAACCCGCTTCCAACGAAATGAGTCCAGAGCACTTGAAAAGCCTCTTCCAACGAAATGAGTCCAGAGCACTTGAAAACCCGCTTCCAACAAAATGAGCCCAGAGCACTTGAAAACCCGCTTCAAACGAAATGACCCCAGAGCACTTGAAAACCCGCTTCCAACGAAATGACACCAGAGCACTTGAAAACCCGCTTCCAACGAAATGACCCCAGAGCACTTGAAAACCCGCTTCCAACGAAATGAGCCCAGAGCACTTGAAAACCCGCTTCCAACGAAATGACCCCAGAGAACTTGAAAACCTGCTTCCAAAGAAATGAGCCCAGAGCACTGAAAACCGCTTCCAACAAAATGAGCCCAGAGCACTTAAAAACAGGCTTCCAACGAAATGAGCCCAGAGCACTTCAAAACCCGCTTCCAACGAAATGAGCCCAGAGCACTTGAAAACCTGCTTCCAAAGAAATGAGCCCAGAGCACTTCAAAACCCGCTTCCAATCAAATGAGCCCAGAGCACTTGAAAACCCGCATCCAACGAAATGAGTCCAGAGCACTTCAAAAACCTGCTTCCAACGAAATAAGCCCAGAGCACTTGAAAACCCGCTTCCAAAGAAATGAGTCCAGAGCACTTGAAAACTTGCTTCCAACGAAATGAGCCCAGAGCACTTGAAAACCCGCTTCCAAAGAAATGACCCCAGAGCACTTGAAAAACCGCCTAAAATGAATGATCCCAGAGCACTTGAAAACCCGCCTCCAAAGAAATGAGCCCAGAGCACTTGAAAACCCGCTTCCAACGAAATGAGAGCCAGAGCACTTGAAAACCCGCTTCCAACGAAATGACCCCAGAGCACTTAAAAACCCGCTTCCAACAAAATGAGCCCAGAGCACTTGAAAACCCGCTTCCAACAAATGAGCCCAGAGCACTTGAAAACCCGCTTAAACGAAATGAGCCCAGAGCACTTGAAAACCGCTTCCAAAAAATGAGCCCAGAGCACTTGAAAACCCGCTTCCAACAAATGAGCCCAGAGCACTTGAAAACCCGCCAACTAAATGACCAAATGAGCCCAGAGCACTTGAAAAACCGCTTCCAAAGAAATGAGCCCAGAGCACTTGAAAACCCGCCCAACAAAATGAGCCAGAGCAAAAAATGAGCCCCAGAGCACTTGAAAACCCGCTTCCAACAAATGAGCCAGAGCACTTGAAAACCGCTTCCAAACGAAATGAGCCCAGAGCACTTTGAAAAAACCCGCTTCCAACGAAATGAGCCCAGAGCACTTGAAAACCCGCTTCCAACGAAATGAGCCCAGAGCACTTGAAAACCCGCTTCCAACGAAATGAGCCCAGAGCACTTGAAAACCCTTCCAAAGAAATGAGCCCAGAGCACTTGAAAACCCGCTTCCAACAAAATGAGCCCAGAGCACTTGAAAACCCGCTTCCAACAAAATGAGTCCAGAGCACTTGAAAACCGCTTCCAACAAAATGAGCCCAGAGCACTTGAAAACCCGCTTCCAACAAAATGAGCCCAGAGCACTTGAAAACCCGCTTCCAACAAAATGAGCCCAGAGCACTTGAAAACCCGCTTCCAACAAAATGAGCCCAGAGCACTTGAAAAACCCGCTTCCAACAAAATGAGCCCAGAGCACTTGAAAACCCGCTTCCAACGAAATGAGCCCAGAGCACTTGAAAACCGCTTCCAAACGAAATGAGCCCAGAGCACTTGAAAACCCGCTTCCAACAAAATGAGCCAGAGCACTTGAAAACCGCGCCCAACGAAATGAGCCCAGAGCACTTGAAAACCCGCTTCCAACAAAATGAGCCCAGAGCACTTGAAAACCCGCTTCCAAACAAAATGAGCCCAGAGCACTTGAAAACCCGCTTCCAACAAATGAGCCCAGAGCACTTGAAAACCCGCTTCCAACGAAATGAGCCCAGAGCACTTGAAAACCCGCTTCCAACAAATGAATGAGCCCCAGAGCACTTGAAAACCCGCTTCCAACGAAATGAGCCCAGAGCACTTGAAAACCCGCTTCAAACAAAATGAGCCCAGAGCACTTGAAAACCCGCTTTCCAACAAAATGAGCCCAGAGCACTTGAAAACCCGCTTGAGCAACACTTGAAATGAGCCCAGAGCACTTGAAAACCCGCTTCCAACGAAATGAGCCCAGAGCACTTGAAAACTGCTTCCAACGAAATGAGCCCAGAGCACTTGAAAACCCGCCCAACAAAATGAGCCCAGAGCACTTGAAAACCCGCTTCCAAACGAAATGAGCCCAGAGCACTTGAAAACCCGCTTCCAACAAAATGAGCCCAGAGCACTTGAAAACCCGCTTCCAACGAAATGAGCCCAGAGCACTTGAAAACCCGCTTTCCAACGAAATGAGCCCAGAGCACTTGAAAACCCGCTTCCAAAATGAGCCCAAATGAGCCCAGAGAACTTGAAAACCCGCTTCCAACAAAATGAGCCCAGAGCACTTGAAAACCCGCTTCCAACAAAATGAGCCCAGAGCACTTGAAAACCCGCTTCCAACAAAATGAGCCCAGAGCACTTGAAAACCCGCTTCAAACAAATGAGCCCAGAGCACTTGAAAACCCGCTTCCAACGAAATGAGCCCAGAGCACTTGAAAACCCGCTTCCAACAAATGAGCCCAGAGCACTTGAAAAAAACCCGCTTCCAACGAAATGAGCCCAGAGCACTTGAAAACCCGCTTCCAACAAATGAGCCCAGAGCACTTGAAAACCCGCTTCCAACAAATGAGCCCAGAGCACTTGAAAACCCGCTTCCAACGAAATGAGCCCAGAGCACTTGAAAACCGCTTCCAACAAAATGAGCCCAGAGCACTTGAAAACAGGCTTCCAACGAAATGAGCCCAGAGCACTTGAAAACCCGCTTCCAACGAAATGAGCCCAGAGCACTTGAAAACCCGCTTCCAACGAAATGAGCCCAGAGCACTTGAAAACCCGCTTCCAACGAAATGAGCCCAGAGCACTTGAAAACCCGCTTCCAACAAAATGAGCCCAGAGCACTTGAAAAATGAGCCCGCTTCCAAACGAAATGAGCCCAGAGCACTTGAAAACCCGCTTCCAACGAAATGAGCCCAGAGAGCACTTGAAAACCCGCTTCCAAAGAAATGAGCCCAGAGCACTTGAAAACCCGCTTCCAACGAAATGAGCCCAGAGCACTTGAAAACCCGCTTCCAACAAAATGAGCCCAGAGCACTTGAAAACCCGCTTCCAAAGAAATGAGCCCAGAGCACTTGAAAACCCGCTTCCAACGAAATGAGCCCAGAGCACTTGAAAACCGCTTCCAAAGAAATGAGCCCAGAGCACTTGAAAACCCGCTTCCAACGAAATGAGCCCAGAGCACTTGAAAACCCGCTTCCAACAAAATGAGCCCAGAGCACTTGAAAACCGCTTCCAAAAAATGAGCCCAGAGCACTTGAAAACCCGCTCCAAAAAATGAGCCCCAGAGCACTTGAAAAACCCGCTTCCAAAGAAATGAGCCCAGAGCACTTGAAAACCGCTTTCCAAAAAATGAGCCCAGAGCACTTGAAAACCCGCTTCCAACGAAATGAGCCCAGAGCACTTGAAAACCCGCTCCAAAGAAAAATGAGCCCAGAGCACTTGAAAACCGCTTCCAACGAAATGAGCCCAGAGCACTTGAAAAACCGCTTCCAACAAAATGAGCCAGAGCACTTGAAAACCCCGCCTAACGAAATGAGCCCAGAGCACTTGAAAACCGCGCCAACGAAATGAGCCCAGAGCACTTGAAAACCCGCTTCCAACAAAATGAGCCCAGAGCACTTGAAAACCCGCTTCCAACAAAATGAGCCCAGAGCACTTGAAAACCCGCTCCAACGAAATGAGCCCAGAGCACTTGAAAACCCGCTTCCAACGAAATGAGCCCAGAGCACTTGAAAACCCGCCTCCAACGAAATGAGCCCAGAGCACTTGAAAAACCGCTTCAAATGAAATGAGCCCAGAGCACTTGAAAACCCGCTTCAAACAAAATGAGCCCAGAGCACTTGCAAAACCGCTTCCAACGAAATGAGCCCAGAGCACTTGAAACCCGCTTCCAACGAAATGAGCCCAGAGCACTTGAAAACCCGCTTCCAACGAAATGAGCCCAGAGCACTTGAAAACCCGCTTCCAACGAAATGAGCCCAGAGCACTTGAAAACCCGCTTCCAAATGAAATGAGCCCAGAGCACTTGAAAAACCCGCTTCAAAAAAATGAGCCCAGAGCACTTGAAAACCCGCTTCCAACGAAATGAGCTTCCAACAAATGAGCCCAGAGCACTTGAAAACCCGCTTCCAAATGAGAAATGAGCCCAGAGCACTTGAAAAATGAGCCCAGAGCACTTGAAAACCCGAAAATGAGCCCAGAGCACTTGAAAACCCGCTTCCAACAAAATGAGCCCAGAGCACTTGAAAACCGCTTCCAACGAAATGAGCCCAGAGCACTTGAAAACCCGCCCAACAAAATGAGCCCAGAGCACTTGAAAACCCGCTTCCAACGAAATGAGCCCAGAGCACTTGAAAACCGCTTCCAACAAAATGAGCCCAGAGCACTTGAAAACCCGCTTCCAACAAATGAAAACCCCCAGAGAGCACTTGAAAACCCGCTTCCAAACGAAATGAGCCCAGAGCACTTGAAAACCCGCTTCCAACGAATGAGCCCAGAGCACTTGAAAACCCGCTTCAAACGAAATGAGCCCAGAGCACTTGAAAACCCGCTTCCAACAAAATGAGCCCAGAGCACTTGAAAACCCGCTTCCAACGAAATGAGCCCAGAGCACTTGAAAAACCGCTTCCAACAAAATGAGCCCAGAGCACTTGAAAACCCGCTTCCAACGAAATGAGCCCAGAGCACTTGAAAACCCGCTTCCAACAAAATGAGCCCAGAGCACTTGAAAACCCGCCTTCCAACAAAATGAGCCCAGAGCACTTGAAAACCCGCTTCCAACGAAATGAGCCCAGAGCACTTGAAAACCCGCTTCCAACGAAATGAGCCCAGAGCACTTGAAAAACCCGCCTCCAAAGAAATGAGCCCAGAGCACTTGAAAACCCGCTTCCAACAAAATGAGCCCAGAGCACTTGAAAACCCGCTTCCAAACGAAATGAGCCCAGAGCACTTGAAAACCCGCTTCCAACGAAATGAGCCCAGAGCACTTGAAAACCCGCTTCCAACGAAATGAGCCCAGAGCACTTGAAAACCCGCTTCCAACGAAATGAGCCCAGAGCACTTGAAAACCGCTTGGAACGAAATGAGCCCAGAGCACTTGAAAACCCGCTTCCAACAAAATGAGCCCAGAGCACTTGAAACCCGCTTCAAAGAAATGACCCCAGAGCACTTGAAAACCCGCTTCCAAAGAAATGAGCCCAGAGCACTTGAAAACCCGCTTCCAACGAAATGAGCCCAGAGAGCAAACTTGAAAACCCACTTGAAAACCCGCTCCAAAGAAATGAGCCCAGAGCACTTGAAAACCCGCCCAACGAAATGAGCCCAGAGCACTTGAAAACCCGCTTCCAACGAAATGAGCCCAGAGCACTTGAAAACCCGCTTCCAAACGAAATGAGCCCAGAGCACTTGAAAACCCGCTTCCAACAAAATGAGCCCAGAGCACTTGAAAACCCGCTTCAAACGAAATGAGCCCAGAGCACTTGAAAACCCGCTTCCAACGAAATGAGCCCAGAGCACTTGAAAACCCGCTTCCAACAAAATGAGCCCAGAGCACTTGAAAACCCCAGAGCACTTGAAACCTGCTTCCAACAAAATGAGCCCAGAGCACTTGAAAACCCGCTTCCAACAAAATGAGCCCAGAGCACTTGAAAACCCGCTTCCAACGAAATGAGCCCAGAGCACTTGAAAACCCGCTTCCAAAGAAAATGAGCCCAGAGCACTTGAAAACCTGCTTCCAACAAAATGAGCCCAGAGCACTTGAAAACCCGCTTCCAAAGAAATGAGCCCAGAGCACTTGAAAACCCCCGCTTCCAAACAAATGAGCCCAGAGCACTTGAAAACCGCTTAAAAAAATGAGCCCAGAGCACTTGAAAACCCGCTTCCAACGAAATGAGCCCAGAGCACTTGAAAACCCGCTTCCAACGAAATGAGCCCAGAGCACTTGAAAACCCGCTTCCAAAGAAATGAGCCCAGAGCACTTGAAAACCCGCTTCCAACAAATGAGCCCAGAGCACTTGAAAACCCGCTTCCAACAAAATGAGCCCAGAGCACTTGAAAACCCGCTTCCAAAGAAATGAGTCCAGAGCACTTGAAAACCTGCTTCCAACGAAATGAGCCCAGAGCACTTGAAAACCCGCTTCCAACAAAATGACACCAGAGCACTTGAAAACCCGCTTCCAACGAAATGACCCCAGAGCACTTGAAAACCCGCTTCCAAAGAAATGAGCCCAGAGCACTTGAAAACCCGCTTCAAACAAAAATGAGCCCAGAGCACTTGAAAACACGCTTCCAAAGAAATGACCCCAGAGCACTTGAAAACCCGCCTCAAAGAAATGAGCCCAGAGCACTTGAAAACCCGCTTCCAACGAAATGACCCCAGAGCACTTGAAAACCGCTTCAACGAAATGAGCCCAGAGCACTTGAAAACCCGCTCAAACAAAATGAGCCCAGAGCACTTGAAAACCCGCTTCAAACAAAATGAGTCCCCAGAGCACTTGAAAACCCGCTTCCAACGAAATGACCCCAGAGCACTTAAAAACTCGCTTACAACAAAATGAGCCCAGAGCACTTAAAAACCCTCTTCAAACAAAATGAGTCCAGAGCACTTGAAAACCTGCTTCCAACAAATGACCCCAGAGCACTTGAAAACCCGCTTCCAAAGAAATGACAACAGAGCACTTAAAAACAAACTTCCAAGGAAATGACACCAGAGCATTTAAAAACACGCTTCCAACGAAATGACCACAGAGCACTTGAAAACCCGCTTCCAACGAAAAGAGCCCAGAGCACTTAAAAAACCTGCTTCCAACGAAATGAGCCCAGAGCACTTGAAAACCTGCTTCCAACGAAATGAGCCCAGAGAACTTAAAACACGCTTCCAACGAAATGACCACAGAGCACTTGAAAACCCGCTTCCATCGAAATGAGCCCAGAGCACTTCAAAAACCCGCTTCCAACGAAATGACCACAGAGCACTTGAAAAACCGCTTCCAACGAAATGAGCCAGGAATACTTGAAAACCCCCTTCCAACGAAATGACCCCAGAGCACTTGAAAACCCGCTTCCAACGAAATGACCCCAGAGCACTTGAAAACCGCTTAAAGAAAATGACCCCAGAGCACTTAAAAACTCGCTTCCAACAAAATGAGCCCAGAGCACTTAAAAACTGTCTTCCAACAAAATGAGTCCAGAGCACTTGAAAACCCGCTTCCAACGAAATGAGCCCAGAGCACTTCAAAAACCCGCTTCCAACAAAATGAGCCCAGAGCACTTGAAAACCCGTTTCCAACGAAATGAGACCAGAGCACTTGAAAACCCGCCTAACGAAATGAGTCCAGAGCACTTGAAAACCCGCTTCCAACGAAATGAGTCCAGAGCACTTGAAAACCCGCTTCCAACAAAATGAGCCCAGAGCACTTGAAAACCCGCTTCCAACGAAATGACCCCAGAGCACTTGAAAACCCGCTTCCAACAAAATGAGCCCAGAGCACTTGAAAACCCGCTTCCAACGAAATGAGCCCAGAGCACTTGAAAACCCGCTTCCAACGAAATGAGCCCAGAGCACTTGAAAACCCGCTCAAAAAAATGAGCCCAGAGAACTTGAAAACCTGCTTCCAAAGAAATGAGCCCAGAGCACTTGAAAACCCGCCTCCAACAAAATGAGCCCAGAGCACTTGAAAACCCGCTTCCAACGAAATGAGCCCAGAGCACTTGAAAACCGCCAACGAAATGAGCCCAGAGCACTTGAAAACCGCTTCACTTGAAAACACTTGAAAACCCGCCAAAGAAATGAGCCCAGAGCACTTGAAAACCGCTTCCAACAAAATGAGCCCAGAGCACTTGAAAACCCGCTTCCAACGAAATGAGTCCAGAGCACTTGAAAACCCGCTTCCAACGAAATGAGCCCAGAGCACTTGAAAACCCGCTTCCAAAGAAATGAGCCCAGAGCACTTGAAAACTTGCTTCCAACAAAATGAAATGAGCCCAGAGCACTTGAAAACCCGCTTCCAACGAAATGAGCCCAGAGCACTTGAAAACCCGCCCAACGAAATGAGCCCAGAGCACTTGAAAACCCGCTTCCAAAAAAATGAGCCCAGAGCACTTGAAAACCCGCCTCCAACAAATGAGCCCAGAGCACTTGAAAACCCGCTTCCAACAAATGAGCCCAGAGCACTTGAAAACCCGCTTCCAACAAAATGAGCCCAGAGCACTTGAAAACCCGCTTCCAACGAAATGAGCCCAGAGCACTTGAAAACCCGCTTCCAACAAAATGAGCCCAGAGCACTTGAAAACCCGCTTCCAAAGAAATGACCCCAGAGCACTTGAAAACCCGCTTCCAACGAAATGAGCCCAGAGCACTTGAAAACCCGCTTCCAACGAAATGAGCCCAGAGCACTTGAAAACCCGCTTCAAAAAAATGAGCCCAGAGCACTTGAAAAACCGCTTCCAACGAAATGAGCCCAGAGCACTTGAAAACCCGCTTCCAACAAAATGAGCCCAGAGCACTTGAAAACCCGCTTCCAACGAAATGAGCCCAGAGCACTTGAAAACCCGCTTCCAACGAAATGAGCCAGAGCACTTGAAAACCCGCTTCCAACGAAATGAGCCCAGAGCACTTGAAAACCCGCTTCCAAAGAAATGAGCCCAGAGCACTTGAAAACCCGCTTCCAACGAATGAGCCCAGAGCACTTGAAAACCCGCTCCCAACGAAATGAGCCCAGAGCACTTGAAAACCCGCTTCCAACGAATGAGCCCAGAGCACTTGAAAACCCGCTTCCAACAAAATGAGCCAGAGAGCACTTGAAAAACCGCTTCCAACAAAATGACCCCAGAGCACTTGAAAACCCGCCTAAACGAAATGAATGAGCCCAGAGCACTTGAAAACCCGCTTCCAACAAATGAGCCCAGAGCACTTGAAAACCCGCTTCCAAAAATGAGCCCAGAGCACTTGAAAACCCGCTTCCAACGAAATGAGCCCAGAGCACTTGAAAACCCGCTTCCAACGAAATGAGCCCAGAGCACTTGAAAACCCGCTTCCAACGAAATGAGCCCAGAGCACTTGAAAACCCGCTTCCAACGAAATGAGCCCAGAGCACTTGAAAACCCGCTTCCAACGAAATGAGCCCAGAGCACTTGAAAACCCGCTTCCAACGAAATGAGCCCAGAGCACTTGAAAACCCGCTTCCAACGAAATGAGCCCAGAGCACTTGAAAACCCGCTTCCAACGAAATGAGCCCAGAGCACTTGAAAACCCGCTTCCAACGAAATGAGCCCAGAGCACTTGAAAACCCGCTTCCAACGAAATGAGCCCAGAGCACTTGAAAACCCGCTTCCAACGAAATGAGCCCAGAGCACTTGAAAACCCGCTTCCAACGAAATGAGCCCAGAGCACTTGAAAACCCGCTTCCAACGAAATGAGCCCAGAGCACTTGAAAACCCGCTTCCAACGAAATGAGCCCAGAGCACTTGAAAACCCGCTTCCAACGAAATGAGCCCAGAGCACTTGAAAACCCGCTTCTAAACAAATGAGCCCAGAGCACTTGAAAACCCGCTTCCAACGAAATGAGCCCAGAGCACTTGAAAACCCGCTTCCAACGAAATGAGCCCAGAGCACTTGAAAACCCGCTTCAAACAAAATGAGCCAGAGCACTTGAAAACCCGCTTCCAACGAAATGAGCCCCAGAGCACTTGAAAACCGCTTCCAACAAATGAGCCCAGAGCACTTGAAAACCGCTTCCAACAAAATGAGCCCAGAGCACTTGAAAACCCGCTTCCAAACGAAATGAGCCCAGAGCACTTGAAAACCCGCTTCCAACAAAATGAGCCCAGAGCACTTGAAAACCCGCCTAAACGAAATGAGCCCAGAGCACTTGAAAACCCGCTCCAACAAAATGAGCCCAGAGCACTTGAAAACCCGCTTTCCAACGAAATGAGCCCAGAGCACTTGAAAACCCGCTTCCAACAAAATGAGCCCAGAGCACTTGAAAACCCGCTTCCAACGAAATGAGCCCAGAGCACTTGAAAACCCGCTTCCAACGAAATGAGCCCAGAGCACTTGAAAACCCGCTTCAAACGAAATGAGCCCAGAGCACTTGAAAACCCTTCCAACAAAATGAGCCCAGAGCACTTGAAAACTGCTTCCAACGAAATGAGCCCAGAGCACTTGAAAACCCGCCCAAAGAAATGAGCCCAGAGCACTTGAAAACCCGCTTCCAACAAATGAGCCCAGAGCACTTGAAAACCCGCTTCCAACAAAATGAGCCCAGAGCACTTGAAAACCCGCCTAAACGAAATGAGCCCAGAGCACTTGAAAACCGCTTCCAAAGAAATGACCCAGAGCACTTGAAAACCGCTTCCAAAGAAATGAGCCCAGAGCACTTGAAAACCCGCTTCCAACAAAATGAGCCCAGAGCACTTGAAAACCCGCTTCCAACAAAAATGAGCCCAGAGCACTTGAAAACCCGCTTCCAAACAAAATGAGCCCAGAGCACTTGAAAACCCGCTTCCAAACAAAATGAGCCCAGAGCACTTGAAAACCCGCTTCCAACAAAATGAGCCCAGAGCACTTGAAAACCGCCTAAAAAAAATGAGCCCAGAGCACTTGAAAACCCGCAAAACAAAATGAGTCCAGAGCACTTGAAAACCCGCTTCCAACAAATGAGCCCAGAGCACTTGAAAACCCGCTTCAAAGAAATGAGCAACAGAGCACTTGAAAACCCGCTTCCAACGAAATGAGCCCAGAGCACTTGAAAACACGCTTCCAACGAAATGAGCCCAGAGCACTTGAAAACCCGCTTCCAACGAAATGAGCCCAGAGCACTTGAAAACCCGCTTCCAACGAAATGAGCCCAGAGCACTTGAAAACCCGCTTCCAACGAAATGAGCCCAGAGAACTTGAAAACCCGCTTCCAACGAAATGACCCCAGAGCACTTGAAAACCCGCTTCAAACAAAATGAGCCCAGAGCACTTGAAAACCCGCTTCCAAATCAAAATGACCCCAGAGCACTTGAAAACCCGCTTCCAACGAAATGAGCCCAGAGCACTTGAAAACCCCTTCCAACGAAATGAGCCCAGAGCACTTGAAAACCGCTTTCCAACGAATGAGCCCCAGAGCACTTGAAAAACCCGCTCCAACGAAATGACCCCAGAGCACTTGAAAACCCGCTTCCAACAAATGAGCCCAGAGCACTTGAAAACCCGCTTCCAACAAAATGAGCCCCAGAGCACTTGAAAACCCGCTTCCAAAAGAAATGAGCCCAGAGCACTTGAAAACCCGCTTCCAACAAAATGAGCCCAGAGAGCACTTGAAAACCCGCTTCCAACGAAATGAGCCCAGAGCACTTGAAAACCCGCTCCAACGAAATGAGCCCAGAGCACTTGAAAACCGCTTCCAAAGAAAATGAGCCAGAGCACTTGAAAACCGCTTCAAACAAAATGAGCCCAGAGCACTTGAAAACCCGCTTCCAACGAAATGAGCCCAGAGCACTTGAAAACCCGCTTCCAACGAAATGAGCCCAGAGCACTTGAAAACCCGCTTTCAAACAAAATGAGCCCAGAGCACTTGAAAACCCGCTTCCAAAGAAATGAGCCCAGAGCACTTGAAAACCCGCTTCCAACAAAATGAGCCCAGAGCACTTGAAAACCTGCTTCCAAAAATGAAATGAGCCCAGAGCACTTGAAAACCCGCTTCCAACAAATGAGCCCAGAGCACTTGAAAACCCGCTTCCAACAAAATGAGCCCAGAGCACTTGAAAACCCGCCCAACGAAATGAGCCCAGAGCACTTGAAAACCCTTCCAAAGAAATGAGCCCAGAGCACTTGAAAACCCGCTTCCAACAAATGAGCCCAGAGCACTTGAAAACCCGCTTCCAACGAAATGAGCCCAGAGCACTTGAAAACCCGCTTCCAACGAAATGAGCCCAGAGCACTTGAAAACCCGCTTCCAAAGAAAATGAGCCCAGAGCACTTGAAAACCCGCTCCAACGAAATGAGCCCAGAGCACTTGAAAACCCGCTTCCAAAGAAATGAGCCCAGAGCACTTGAAAACCGGTTTCCAACGAAATGAGCCCAGAGCACTTGAAAACCCGCTTCCAACGAAATGAGCCCAGAGCACTTGAAAACCGCTTCCAACAAAATGAGCCCAGAGCACTTGAAAACCCGCTTCCAACGAAATGAGCCCAGAGCACTTGAAAACCCGCTTCCAACGAAATGAGCCCAGAGCACTTGAAAACCCGCTTCCAACGAAATGAGCCCAGAGCACTTGAAAACCCGCTTCCAACGAAATGAGCCCAGAGCACTTGAAAACCCGCTTCCAACGAAATGAGCCCAGAGCACTTGAAAACCCGCCTCCAACGAAATGAGCCCAGAGCACTTGAAAACCCGCTTCCAACGAAATGAGCCCAGAGCACTTGAAAACCCGCCTAAAACGAAATGAGCCCAGAGCACTTGAAAACCCGCTTCCAACGAAATGAGCCCAGAGCACTTGAAAAACCCGCTTCCAACGAAATGAGCCCAGAGCACTTGAAAACCCTTCCAACAAAATGAGCCCAGAGCACTTGAAAACCCGCTTAAACAAAATGAGCCCAGAGCACTTGAAAACCCGCTTCCAACGAAAATGAGCCCAGAGCACTTGAAAACCCGCTTCAAAGAAATGAGAGCCAGAGCACTTGAAAACCCGCTTCCAACGAAATGAGCCCAGAGCACTTGAAAACCCGCTTCCAACAAAATGAGCCCAGAGCACTTGAAAACCCGCTTCCAACGAAATGAGCCCAGAGCACTTGAAAACCCGCTTCCAACAAATGACCCCAGAGCACTTGAAAACCCGCTTCCAACGAAATGACCCCAGAGCACTTGAAAACCCGCTTCCAACGAAATGAGCCCAGAGCACTTGAAAACCCGCTTCCAAAGAAATGACCCCAGAGCACTTGAAAACCCGCTTCCAACGAAATGAGCCCAGAGCACTTGAAAACCCTTCCAACGAAATGAGCCCAGAGCACTTGAAAACCGCTTCCAACGAAATGAGCCCAGAGCACTTGAAAAAACCGCTTCCAACGAAATGAGCCCAGAGCACTTGAAAACCGCCCAAAGAAATGAGCCCAGAGCACTTGAAAACCCGCTTCCAACAAAATGAGCCCAGAGCACTTGAAAACCCGCTTCCAACGAAATGAGCCCAGAGCACTTGAAAACCCGCTTCCAAAGAAATGAGCCAGAGAGCACTTGAAAAACCCGCTTCAAACGAAATGAGCCCAGAGCACTTGAAAACCGCTTTGAACGAAATGATCCCAGAGCACTTGAAAACCCGCTTCCAAAAAATGAGCCCAGAGCACTTGAAAACCCGCTTCCAACGAAATGAGCCCAGAGCACTTGAAAACCCGCTTTCCAACGAAATGAGCCAGAGCACTTGAAAACCCGCTTCCAACGAAATGAGCCCAGAGCACTTGAAAACCTCTTCCAACAAAATGAGTCCAGAGCACTTGAAAACCCCGCTTCCAACGAAATGACCCCAGAGCACTTGAAAACCCGCTTCCAACGAAATGAGCCCAGAGAACTTGAAAACCCGCTTCCAACGAAATGAGCCCAGAGCACTTGAAAACCACTTCCAACAAAATGACCCCAGAGCATTTAAAAACAAGCTTCCAACGAAATGACCACAGAGCACTTGAAAACCCGCTTCCAACAAAATGAGCCCAGAGTACTTCAAAAACCCGCTTCCAACTAAATGAGCCCAGAGCACTTGAAAACCCGCTTCCAACGAAATGAGCCCAAAGCACTTGAAAACCCGCTTCCAATCAAGTGAGCCCAGAGCACTTGATAACCCGCTTCCAACCAAATGAGCCCAGAGCACTTGAAAACTGCATCCAACGAAATGAGTCCAGAGCACTTCAAAACCCGCTTCCAAAGAAATGAGCCCAGAGCACTTGAAAACCAGCTTCCAACGAAATGACACCAGAGCACTTGAAAACCCGCTTCCAAACGAAATAACCCCAGAGCACTTGAAAAGCCGCTTCCAACGAAATGAGCCCAGAGCACTTGAAAACCGCTTCCAACAAAATGACCCCAGAGCACTTAAAAACACGCTTCCAACGAAATGACCCCAGAGCACTTAAAAACTCGTTTCCAACGAAATGAGCCCAGAGCACTTGAAAACCTGCTTCCAAAGAAATGAGCCCAGAGCACTTGAAAACCCGCCTAACGAAATGAGCCCAGAGCACTTGAAAACCCGCTTCCAAAAAAAATGACCCCAGAGCACTTAAAACCAAGCTTACAAACGAAATGAGCCCAGAGCACTTGAAAACCCGCTTCCAACGAAATGAGCCCAGAGCACTTGAAAACCCGCTTCCAACGAAATGAGCCCAGAGCACTTGAAAACCCCTTCCAACGAAATGAGCCCAGAGCACTTGAAAACCCGCTTCCAACGAAATGAGCCCAGAGCACTTGAAAACCCGCTTCAAAAAAATGAGCCCAGAGCACTTGAAAACCCGCTTCCAACAAAATGAGTCCAGAGCACTTGAAAACCCGCTTCCAACAAAATGAGCCCAGAGCACTTGAAAACCCGCTTCCAACGAAATGAGCCCAGAGCACTTGAAAACCCGCTTCCAAAAAATGAGCCCCAGAGCACTTGAAAAACCGCTTCCAAACGAAATGAGCCCAGAGCACTTGAAAACCCGCTTCCAAAGCCCAAATGAAACCCCAGAGCACTTGAAAACCCGCTTCCAACGAAATGAGCCCAGAGCACTTGAAAACCTGCTTCCAACAAAATGACACCAGAGCACTTGAAAACCCGCTTCCAACGAAATGAGCCCAGAGCACTTGAAAACCCGCTTCCAACGAAATGAGCCCAGAGCACTTGAAAACCGCTTCCAACAAAATGAGCCCAGAGCACTTGAAAACCCGCTTCCAACGAAATGACCCCAGAGCACTTGAAAACCCGCTTCCAAAGAAATGAGCCCAGAGCACTTGAAAACCCGCTTCCAACGAAATGAGCCCAGAGAGCACTTGAAAACCTTTCTTCCAACGAAATGACCCCAGAGCACTTGAAAACCCGCTTCCAACGAAATGAGCCCAGAGCACTTGAAAACCCGCTTCCAAAGAAATGACCCCAGAGCACTTGAAAACCCGCTTCCAACGAAATGAGCCCAGAGCACTTGAAAACCCGCTTCCAACGAAAATGAGCCCAGAGCACTTGAAAACCCGCTTCAACAAAATGAGCCCAGAGCACTTGAAAACCCGCTTCCAACGAAATGAGCCCAGAGCACTTGAAAACCCGCTTCCAACGAAATGAGCCCAGAGCACTTGAAAACCCGCTTCCAACAAATGAGCCCAGAGCACTTGAAAACCCGCTTCCAACGAAATGAGCCCAGAGCACTTGAAAACCCGCTTCCAACAAAATGAGCCCAGAGCACTTGAAAACCCGCTTCCAAAAAAATGAGCCCAGAGCACTTGAAAACCCGCTTCCAAAGAAATGAGCCCAGAGCACTTGAAAACCCGCTTCCAAAGAAATGAGCCCAGAGCACTTGAAAACCCGCTTCCAACGAAATGAGCCCAGAGCACTTGAAAACCGCTCCCAAAAAAAATGAGCCCAGAGCACTTGAAAACCCGCTTCCAACAAATGAGCCCCAGAGCACTTGAAAACCCGCTTCCAACAAATGAGCCCAGAGCACTTGAAAACCCGCTTCCAACGAAATGAGCCCAGAGCACTTGAAAACCCGCTTCCAAATGAAATGAGCCCAGAGCACTTGAAAACCCGCTTCCAACGAAATGAGCCCAGAGCACTTGAAAACCCGCCTCAACGAAATGAGCCCAGAGCACTTGAAAACCCGCTTCCAACAAAATGAGCCCAGAGCACTTGAAAACCGCTTCCAAACGAAATGAGCCCAGAGCACTTGAAAACCGCTTCCAAACAAATGAGCCCAGAGCACTTGAAAACCGCTTCCAACAAAATGAGCCCAGAGCACTTGAAAACCCGCTTCCAAAGAAATGAGCCCAGAGCACTTGAAAACCCGCTTCCAACGAAATGAGCCCAGAGCACTTGAAAACCCGCTTCCAACGAAATGACCCCAGAGCACTTGAAAACCCGCTTCCAACGAAATGAGCCCAGAGCACTTGAAAACCCGCTCAAACAAATGACCCCAGAGCACTTGAAAACCCGCTTCCAACGAAATGAGCCCCAGAGCACTTGAAAACCCGCTTCCAAAGAAATGAGCCCAGAGCACTTGAAAACCCGCTTCCAACGAAAATGAGCCCAGAGCACTTGAAAACCGCTTCCAACGAAATGAGCCCAGAGCACTTGAAAACCCGCTTCCAACGAAATGAGCCCAGAGCACTTGAAAACCCGCTTCCAACAAAATGAGCCCAGAGCACTTGAAAACCCGCTTCCAACGAAATGAGCCCAGAGCACTTGAAAACCCGCTTCCAACGAAATGAGCCCAGAGCACTTGAAAACCCGCTCCAAAATGAAAATGAGCCCAGAGCACTTGAAAACCCGCTTCCAACGAAATGAGCCCAGAGCACTTGAAAACCCGCTTCCAACGAAATGAGCCCAGAGCACTTGAAAACCCGCTTCCAACAAATGAGCCCAGAGCACTTGAAAACCCGCTTCCAACGAATGAGCCCAGAGCACTTGAAAACCCGCCCAAATGAAATGAGCCCAGAGCACTTGAAAAACCGCTTCCAAAAAAATGAGCCCAGAGCACTTGAAAACCCGCTTCCAAAACGAAATGAGCCCAGAGCACTTGAAAACCCGCTTCCAACGAAATGAGCCCAGAGCACTTGAAAACCCGCTTCCAACAAATGAGCCCAGAGCACTTGAAAACCCGCTTCCAACGAAATGAGCCCAGAGCACTTGAAAACCCGCTTCCAACGAAATGAGCCCAGAGCACTTGAAAACCCGCTTCCAACAAATGAGCCCAGAGCACTTGAAAACCCGCTTCCAACGAAATGAGCCCAGAGCACTTGAAAACCCGCTTCAAAAAATGAGCCCAGAGCACTTGAAAACCCGCTTCAAAAAATGAGCCCAGAGCACTTGAAAACCCGCTTCCAACGAAATGAGCCCAGAGCACTTGAAAACCGCTTCCAACAAAATGAGCCCAGAGCACTTGAAAACCCGCTTCCAACGAAAATGAGCCCAGAGCACTTGAAAACCCGCCTCCAACGAAATGAGCCCAGAGCACTTGAAAACCCGCTTACAACGAAATGAGCCCAGAGCACTTGAAAACCCGCTTCCAACGAAATGAGCCCAGAGCACTTGAAAACCCGCTTCCAACGAAATGACCCCAGAGCACTTGAAAACCCGCTTCCAACAAAATGAGCCCAGAGCACTTGAAAACCCGCTCAAACGAAATGAGCCCAGAGCACTTGAAAACCCGCTTCCAAACGAAATGAGCCCAGAGCACTTGAAAACCGCTTCCAAAAATGAGCCCAGAGCACTTGAAAACCCGCTTCCAACAAAATGAGCCCAGAGCACTTGAAAACCCGCTTCCAACGAAATGAGCCCAGAGCACTTGAAAACCTGCTTCCAAACAAAATGACACCAGAGCACTTGAAAACCCGCCTCCAACGAAATGACCCCAGAGCACTTGAAAACCCGCTTCCAAACGAAATGAGCCCAGAGCACTTGAAAACCGCTTAAAAAAATGAGCCCCAGAGCACTTGAAAACCGCTTTCCAACGAAATGAGCCCAGAGCACTTGAAAACCCGCTTCCAAAGAAATGAGCCCAGAGCACTTGAAAACCCGCTTCCAAAGAAATGACCCCAGAGCACTTGAAAACCTGCTTCCAACGAAATGAGCCCAGAGCACTTGAAAACCCGCTTCCAACGAAATGAGCCCAGAGCACTTGAAAACCCGCTTCCAACAAATGACCCCAGAGCACTTGAAAACCCGCTTAAACGAAATGAGCCCAGAGCACTTGAAAACCCGCCTAAAAAAAATGAGCCCAGAGCACTTGAAAACCCGCTTCCAACGAAATGAGCCCAGAGCACTTGAAAACCCGCTTCCAACAAATGAGCCCAGAGCACTTGAAAACCCGCCTCCAACGAAATGAGCCCAGAGCACTTGAAAACCCGCCCAACGAAATGAGCCCAGAGCACTTGAAAACCGCTTCCAACGAAATGAGCCCAGAGCACTTGAAAACCCGCTTCCAAAAAAATGAGCCCAGAGCACTTGAAACCCGCTTCCAACGAAATGAGCCCAGAGCACTTGAAAACCCGCTTCCAACGAAATGAGCCCAGAGCACTTGAAAACCCGCTTCAAAAAAATGAGCCCCAGAGCACTTGAAAACCCGCTTCCAACGAAATGAGCCCAGAGCACTTGAGAACCCGCTCCAACGAAATGAAAACCACTTGAAAACCCGCTCCAAAAATGAGCCCAGAGCACTTGAAAACCCGCTTCCAACGAAATGACCCAGAGCACTTGAAAACCCGCTTCCAACAAATGAGCCCAGAGCACTTGAAAACCCGCTTCCAACGAAATGAGCCCAGAGCACTTGAAAACCCGCTTCCAAACGAAATGAGCCCAGAGCACTTGAAAACCCGCTTCCAACGAAATGAGCCCAGAGCACTTGAAAACCCGCTTCCAACGAAATGAGCCCAGAGCACTTGAAAACCGCTTCCAACAAAATGACCCCAGAGCACTTGAAACCCGCTTCCAACGAAATGAGCCCAGAGCACTTGAAAACCCGCTTCCAACGAAATGAGCCCAGAGCACTTGAAAACCCGCTTCCAAACGAATGACCCCAGAGCACTTGAAAACCCGCTAAAAGAAATGACCCCAGAGCACTTGAAAACCTGCTTCCAAAAAAAATGAGCCCAGAGCACTTGAAAACCCGCTCAACGAAATGAGCCCAGAGCACTTGAAAACCCGCTTCCAACGAAATGAGCCCAGAGCACTTGAAAACCCGCTTCCAACGAAATGAGCCCAGAGCACTTGAAAACCCGCTTCCAACGAAATGAGCCCAGAGCACTTGAAAACCCGCCTCAAACGAAATGAGCCCAGAGCACTTGAAAACCCGCTTCCAAAAAAATGAGCCCAGAGCACTTGAAAACCCGCTTCCAACGAAATGAGCCCAGAGCACTTGAAAACCCGCCCAACGAAATGAGCCCAGAGCACTTGAAAACCTGCTTCCAACGAAATGAGCCCAGAGCACTTGAAAACCGCTTCCAAAGAAAATGAGCCCAGAGCACTTGAAAACCCGCCAAACGAAATGAGCCCAGAGCACTTGAAAACCCGCTGAAATGAGCCCAGAGCACTTGAAAAACCCGCTTCCAACGAAATGAGCCCAGAGCACTTGAAAACCCGCTTCCAAAGAAATGAGCCCAGAGCACTTGAAAACCCGCACTTGAAACCGAAAAATGAGCCCAGAGCACTTGAAAACCCGCTTCCAAATCAAATGAGCCCAGAGCACTTGAAAACCCGCTTCCAACAAAATGAGCCCAGAGCACTTGAAAACCCGCTTCCAACGAAATGACCCCAGAGCACTTGAAAACCCGCTTCCAACGAAATGAGCCCAGAGCACTTGAAAACCCGCTTAAAAAAAATGACCCCAGAGCACTTGAAAACCTGCTTCCAACGAAATGAGCCCAGAGCACTTGAAAACCCGCTTCCAAAGAAAATGAGCCCAGAGCACTTGAAAACCCGCTTCCAAAAAAAAATGAGCCCAGAGCACTTGAAAACCCGCTTCCAACGAAATGACCCCAGAGCACTTGAAAACCCGCTTCCAACGAAATGAGCCCAGAGCACTTGAAAACCCGCTTCAAAAAAAAATGACCCCAGAGCACTTAAAAACCTGCTTCCAACGAAATGAGCCCAGAGCACTTGAAAACCCGCTTCCAACGAAATGAGCCCAGAGCACTTGAAAACCCGCTTCCAACGAAATGAGCCCAGAGCACTTGAAAACCCGCTTCCAACGAAATGAGCCCAGAGCACTTGAAAACCCGCTTCCAAAAAAATGACCCCAGAGCACTTGAAAACCGCTTCCAACAAAATGAGCCCAGAGCACTTGAAAACCCGCTTCCAACGAAATGAGCCCAGAGCACTTGAAAACCCGCTTCCAACGAAATGAGCCCAGAGCACTTGAAAACCCGCTTCCAACGAAATGAGCCCAGAGCACTTGAAAACCCGCTTCCAACGAAATGAGCCCAGAGCACTTGAAAACCCGCTTCCAAAAAAATGACCCCAGAGCACTTGAAAACCCGCTTCCAACGAAATGAGCCCAGAGCACTTGAAAACCCGCTTCCAACGAAATGAGCCCAGAGCACTTGAAAACCCGCTTCCAAATCGAAATGAGCCCAGAGCACTTGAAAACCCGCTTCCAACGAAAAATGAGCCCAGAGCACTTGAAAACCCGCTTCCAAAAAAATGACCCCAGAGCACTTAAAAAATGAGCCCAGAGCACTTCAAAACCCGCTTCCAAATCGAAATGAGCCCAGAGCACTTGAAAACCCGCTTCCAACGAAATGAGCCCAGAGCACTTGAAAACCCGCTTCCAACAAAATGAGCCCAGAGCACTTGAAAACCCGCTTCCAACGAAATGAGCCCAGAGCACTTGAAAACCCGCTTCCAACAAATGAGCCCAGAGCACTTGAAAACCCGCTTCCAACAAAATGAGCCCAGAGCACTTGAAAACCCGCTTCCAACGAAATGAGCCCAGAGCACTTGAAAACCCGCTTAACGAAATGAGCCCAGAGCACTTGAAAACCCGCTTCCAACAAAATGAGCCCAGAGCACTTGAAAACCCGCTTCCAAACTAAAATGAGCCCAGAGCACTTGAAAACCGCCTTCCAACAAAATGAGCCCAGAGCACTTGAAAACCCGCTTCCAACAAATGAGCCCAGAGCACTTGAAAACCCGCTTCCAACAAAATGAGCCCAGAGCACTTGAAAACCCGCTTCCAACAAAATGAGCCCAGAGCACTTGAAAACCCGCTTCCAAAGAAATGAGCCCAGAGCACTTGAAAACCCGCTTCCAACGAAATGAGCCCAGAGCACTTGAAAACCGCTTCCAACGAAATGAGCCCAGAGCACTTGAAAACCCGCTTCCAATCAAATGAGCCCAGAGCACTTGAAAACCGCTTCCAACGAAATGAGCCCAGAGCACTTGAAAACCCGCTTCCAACAAAATGAGCCCAGAGCACTTGAAAACCCGCTTCCAACCAAATGAGCCCAGAGCACTTGAAAACCCGCTTCCAACGAAATGAGTCCAGAGCACTTGAAAACCCGCTTCAAACGAAATGAGCCCAGAGCACTTGAAAACCCGCCTAACGAAATGAGCCCAGAGCACTTGAAAACCCGCTTCCAATGAAATGAGCCCAGAGCACTT
Source organism: Meriones psammophilus (assembly GCA_036365155.1). Classification (NCBI taxonomy): domain Eukaryota; kingdom Metazoa; phylum Chordata; class Mammalia; order Rodentia; family Muridae; genus Meriones; species Meriones psammophilus. Next base: position 26,541 of record JAEOAE010000752.1, on the reverse strand, counting down.
GAAAACCCGCTTCCAACGAAATGAGCCCAGAGCAGAAACCCGCACTTGAAAACCCGCCCGCTTCCAAAAAATGAGCCCAGAGCACTTGAAAACCCGCTTCCAACGAAATGAGCCCAGAGCACTTGAAAACCCGCTTCCAACGAAATGAGTCCAGAGCACTTGAAAACCCGCTTCCAACGAAATGATCCCAGAGCACTTGAAAACCCGCTTCCAAAGAAATGAGCCCAGAGCACTTTAAAACCCGCCCAAACGAAATGACCCCAAAGCACTTGAAAACCCGCTTCCAACAAAATGACCCAGAGCACTTGAAAACCCGCTTCCAACGAAATGACCCCAGAGCACTTGAAAACCCGCTTCCAACGAAATAACCCCAGAGCACTTGAAAACACGCTTCCAACGAAATGACCCCAGAGAACTTGAAAACCTGCTTCCAAAGAAATGAGCCCAGAGCACTTGAAAACCCGCTTCCAACGAAATGAGCCCAGAGCACTTGAAAATCCGCTTCCAACAAAATGATCCCAGAGCACTTAAAAACACGCTTCCAAAGAAATGAGCCCAGAGCACTTGAAAACCCGCTTCCAACGAAATGAGCCCAGAGCACTTGAAAACCAGCTTCCAATCAAATGAGCCCAGAGCACTTGAAAACCCTCTTCCAACCAAATGAGCCCAGAGCACTTGAAAACCCCGCTTCAAAACCCGAAATGAGTCCAGAGCACTTCAAAACCCGCTTCCAACGAAATGAGCCCAGAGCACTTGAAAACCCGCTTCCAACGAAATGAGCCCAGAGCACTTGAAAACCCGCTTCCAATGAAATGACACCAGAGCACTTGAAAACCCGCTTCCAACGAAATGAGCCCAGAGCACTTGAAAACCCGCTTCCAAAGAAATGAGCCCAGAGCACTTGAAAACCCGCTTCCAACGAAATGAGCCCAGAGCACTTGAAAACCCGCTTCCAAAAAAATGACCCCAGAGCACTTGAAAACCCGCTTCCAACAAAATGAGCCCAGAGCACTTAAAAACCTGCTTCCAAAGAAATGAGTCCAGAGCACTTGAAATCCAGCTTCCAACGAAATGATCCCAGAGCACTTGAAAACCGGCTTCCAACGAAATGAGCCCAGAGCACTTAAAAAACCAGCTTCCAAAGAAATAACCCCAAAGCACTTGAAAACCCGCTTCCAACAAAATGACCCCAGAGCACTTGAAAAACCGATTCAAATGAAATGAGCCCAGAGCACTTAAAAACCCTCTTCAAACAAAATGAGTCCAGAGCACTTGAAAACCTGCTTCCAACGAAATGACCCCAGAGCACTTGAAACCCCGCTTCCAAAGAAATGACAACAGAGCAATTGAAAAGCCGCTTCCAACGAAATGAGCCCAGAGCACTTGAAAACCGCTTCCAACAAAATGATCCCAGAGAACTTCAAAAACGCTCTTCCAACGAAATGACCACAGAGCACTTGAAAACCCCCTTCCAACGAAATGACCCCAGAGCACTTGAAAACCTTCTTCCAATGAAATAACCCCAGAGCACTTGAAAACCTGCTTCCAACGAAATGAGCCCAGAGCACTTGAAAACCCGCTTCCAAAAAATGACCCCAGAGCACTTAAAAACTCGTTTCCAACGAAATGAGCCCAGAGCACTTGAAAACCCGCTTCCAACCAAATGAGCCCAGAGCACTTGAAAACCCGCTTCCAACGAAATTAGACCAGAGCACTTGAAAACCCGCTTCCAACGAAATGAGCCCAGAGCACTTGAAATCCCTGCTTCCAACGAAATGATCCCAGAGCACTTGAAAACCTGCTTCCAAAGAAATGAGCCCAGAGCACTTGAAAACCCGCCTAAACGAAATGATCCCAGAGCACTTGAAAACCCGCTTCCAACGAAATGAGCCCAGAGCACTTGAAAACCCGCTTCCAACGAAATGACCCCAGAGCACTTGAAAACCTGCTTCCAACAAAATGACACCAGAGCACTTGAAAACCCGCTTAAAAAAAAATGACCCCAGAGCACTTAAAAACTCGTTTCCAACGAAATGAGCCCACCGCACTTGAAAACCCGCTTCCAAAGAAATGACCCCAGAGCACTTGAAAACCCGCTTCCAACGAAATAACCCCAGAGCACTTGAAAAGCCGCTTCCAACGAAATGAGCCCAGAGCACTTGAAAACCCGCTTCCAAAAAAATGACCCCAGAGCACTTAAAAACTCGTTTCCAACGAAATGAGCCCAGAGCACTTGAAAACCCGCTTCCAACGAAATGACCCCAGAGCACTTGAAAACCTGCTTCCAACAAAATGACACCAGAGCACTTGAAAACCCGCTTCCAACGAAATAACCCCAGAGCAATTGAAAAGCCGCTTCCAACGAAATGAGCCCAGAGCACTTGAAAACCGCTTAAAAAAATGCCCCAAAAAAAAATGAGCCCAGAGCACTTAAAACCCGCTTTCAAACGAAATGAGCCCAGAGCACTTGAAAACCTGCTTCCAACAAAATGACACCAGAGCACTTGAAAACCCGCTTCCAACGAAATAACCACAGAGCAATTGAAAAGCCACTTCCAACGAAATGAGCCCAGAGCACTTGAAAACCCGCTTAAAAAAAAAATGACCCCAGAGCACTTAAAAACTCGTTTCCAACGAAATGAGCCCAGAGCACTTGAAAACCCGCTTCCAAAGAAATGACCCCAGAGGACTTGAAAACCTGCTTCCAACGAAATGACACCAGAGCACTTGAAAACCCGCTTCCAACGAAATAACCCCAGAGCACTTGAAAACCCGCTTCCAACGAAATGAGCCCAGAGCACTTGAAAACCGCTTCCAACAAAATGACCCCAGAGCACTTAAAAACACGCTTCCAACGAAATGACCACAGAGCACTTGAAAACCCGCTTCCAACGAAATGAGCCCAGAGCACTTCAAAAACGCGCTTCCAACGAAATGACCACAGAGCACTTGAAAACCCGCTTCCAACGAAATGAGCCGGGAACACTTGAAAACCCCCTTCCAACGAAATGACCCCAGAGCACTTGAAAACCTTCTTCCAACGAAATAACCCCAGAGCACTTAAAAACCGCTTCCAACGAAATGAGCCCAGAGCACTTGAAAACCCGCTTCCAAAGAAATGAGCCCAGAGCACTTGAAAACCCGCTTCAAAAAAATGACCCCAGAGCACTTGAAAACCCGCTTCCAACGAAATGAGCCCAGAGCACTTGAAAACCCGCTTCCAAAGAAATGACCCCAGAGCACTTAAAAACAAGCTTCCAACGAAATGACCCCAGAGCACATAAAAACACGCTTCCAACGAAATGACCACAGAGCACTTGAAAACCCGTTTCCAACAAAATGAGCCCAGAGCACGTCAAAAACCCGCTTCCAACAAAATGAGCCCAGAGCACTTGAAAACCCGCTTCCAACGAAATGACCCCAGAGCACTTAAAAAACTTGCTTCAAACGAAATGAGCCCAGAGCACTTAAAAACCCTCTTCCAACAAAATGAGTCCAGAGCACTTAAAAACTCGCTTCCAACAAAATGAGCCCAGAGCACTTGAAAACCGCTTCCAACAAAATGAGTCCAGAGCACTTGAAAACCCGCTGAGCCAAAACGAAATGATCCCAGAGCACTTGAAAACCGGCTTCCAACGAAATGAGCCCAGAGCACTTTAAAACCCGCTTCCAACGAAATAACCCCAAAGCACTTGAAAACCCGCTTCCAAAAAATGACCCCAGAGCATCTGAAAACCCGCTTCCAACGAAATGACCCCAGAGCACTTGAAATCCCGCTTCCAACGAAATAACCCCAGAGCACTTGAAAACACGCTTCCATCGAAATGACCCCAGAGAACTTGAAAACCTGCTTCCAAAGAAATGAGCCCAGAGCACTTGAAAACCCGCTTTCGGAGAAATGAGCCCAGAGCACTGAAATCCGCTTCCAACAAAATGAGCCCAGGCCACTTAAAAACACGCTTCCAACGAAATGAGCCCAGAGCACTTGAAAACCCGCTTCCAACGAAATGAGCCCAGAGCACTTGAAAACCCGCTTCCAACCAAATGAGCCCAGAGCACTTGAAACTTGAAATGACCCGCGCTCCAACGAAATGAGTCCAGAGCACTTGAAAACCCGCTTCCAACGAAATGAGCCCAGAGCACTTGAAAACCCGCTTCCAACGAAATGAGCCCAGAGCACTTGAAAACCCGCTTCCAATGAAATGACACCAGAGCACTTGAAAACCCGCTTCCAACGAAATGAGCCCAGAGCACTTGAAAAAAACCAGCTTCCAACGAAATGAGCCAGAGCACTTGAAAACCCGCTTCCAACAAAATGACCCCAGAGCACTTGAAAAACCGATTCAAATGAAATGAGCCCAGAGCACTTAAAAACCCTCTTCAAACAAAATGAGTCCAGAGCACTTGAAAACCTGCTTCCAAACAAATGACCCCAGAGCACTTGAAAACCGCGCCCAAAGAAATGACAACAGAGCACTTGAAAACCCGCCTAAACGAAATGAGCCCAGAGCACTTGAAAAACCGCCTAACAAAATGAGCCCAGAGAACTTGAAAACGCTCTTCCAACGAAATGACCCCAGAGCACTTGAAAACCCGCTTCCAACAAAATGAGCCCAGAGCACTTGAAAACCCGCTTCCAACGAAATGACCCCAGAGCACTTGAAAACCCGCTTCCAACGAAATGAGCCCAGAGCACTTGAAAACCCGCTTCCAAAAAAATGACCCCAGAGCACTTAAAAACTCGTTTCCAACGAAATGAGCCCAGAGCACTTGAAAACCCGCTTCCAACGAAATGAGCCCAGAGCACTTGAAAACCCGCTTCCAATCAAATGAGCCCAGAGCACTTGAAAACCCGCTTCCAACCAAATGAGCCCAGAGCACTTGAAAACCCGCTTCCAACGAAATGAGTCCAGAGCACTTGAAAACCCGCTTCCAACGAAATGAGCCCAGAGCACTTGAAAACCTGCTTCCAACGAAATGATCCCAGAGCACTTGAAAACCTGCTTCCAAAGAAATGAGCCCAGAGCACTTGAAAACCTGCTTCCAACGAAATGATCCCAGAGTACTTCAAAAACCCGCTTCTAACGAAATGAGCCCAGAGCACTTGAAAACCCGCTTCCAACGAAATGACCCCAGAGCACTTGAAAACCTGCTTCCAACAAAATGACACCAGAGCACTTGAAAACCCGCTTAAAAAAAAATGACCCCAGAGCACTTAAAAACTCGTTTCCAACGAAATGAGCCCACCGCACTTGAAAACCCGCTTCCAAAGAAATGACCCCAGAGCACTTGAAAACCCGCCGCTTCCAACGAAATGACCCCAGAGCACTTGAAAACCCGCCTCCAACGAAATGAGCCCAGAGCACTTGAAAACCCGCTTAAAAAAAATGACCCCAGAGCACTTAAAAACTCGTTTCCAACGAAATGAGCCCAGAGCACTTGAAAACCCGCCTAAAACGAAATGACCCCAGAGCACTTGAAAACCTGCTTCCAACAAAATGACACCAGAGCACTTGAAAACCCGCTCAAAACGAAATGACCCCAGAGCACTTGAAAACCCGCCTAAACGAAATGAGCCCAGAGCACTTGAAAACCCGCTTCCAAAAAAATGACCCCAGAGCACTTAAAAACCGCTTGAGCCCAAGCAAAATGAGCCCAGAGCACTTGAAAACCCGCCTTCCAACGAAATGACCCCAGAGCACTTGAAAACCTGCTTCCAACAAAATGACACCAGAGCACTTGAAAACCCGCCAACGAAATGACCCCAGAGCACTTGAAAACCCGCACTTCCAACGAAATGAGCCCAGAGCACTTGAAAACCCGCTTAAAAAAAAATGACCCCAGAGCACTTGAAAACCCGCTTCCAACGAAATGAGCCCAGAGCACTTGAAAACCCGCTTCCAACGAAATGACCCCAGAGCACTTGAAAACCCGCTTCCAAAAAAATGACCCCAGAGCACTTGAAAACCCGCTTCCAACGAAATGACCCCAGAGCACTTGAAATCCCGCTTCCAACGAAATAACCCCAGAGCACTTGAAAACACGCTTCCAACGAAATGACCCCAGAGAACTTGAAAACCTGCTTCCAAAGAAATGAGCCCAGAGCACTTGAAAACCCGCTTTCGGAGAAATGAGCCCAGAGCACTGAAATCCGCTTCCAACAAAATGAGCCCAGGCCACTTAAAAACACGCTTCCAACGAAATGAGCCCAGAGCACTTGAAAACCCGCTTCCAAAAAATGAGCCAGAGCACTTGAAAACCCGCTTCCAATCAAATGAGCCCAGAGCACTTGAAAACCCGCTTCCAACCAAATGAGCCCAGAGCACTTGAAAACCCGCATCCAACGAAATGAGTCCAGAGCACTTCAAAACCCGCTTCCAACGAAATGAGCCCAGAGCACTTGAAAACCCGCTTCCAATGAAATGACACCAGAGCACTTGAAAACCCGCTTCCAACGAAATGAGCCCAGAGCACTTGAAAACCCGCTTCCAAAAATGACCCCAGAGCACTTAAAAACTCGTTTCCAACGAAATGAGCCCAGAGCACTTGAAAACCCGCTTCCAACGAAATGAGCACAGAGCACTTGAAAACCCGCTTCCAATCAAATGAGCCCAGAGCACTTGAAAACCCGCTTTCAACGAAATGAGTCCAGAGCACTTGAAATCCTGCTTCCAACGAAATGAGCCCAGAGCACTTGAAAACCGCTTCCAACGAAATGAGCCCAGAGCACTTGAAAACCCGCTTCCAACGAAATGACCCCAGAGCACTTGAAAACCCGCTTCCAACAAAATGACCCCAGAGCACTTGAAAACCCGCTTCAAACGAAATGACCCCAGAGCACTTGAAAACCCGCCAAACGAAATGACCCCAGAGCACTTGAAAACACGCTTCCAACGAAATGACCCAGAGAACTTGAAAACCCGCTTCCAAAGAAATGAGCCCAGAGCACTTGAAAACCCGCCTAAAAAAAATGAGCCCAGAGCACTTGAAAACCCGCCCAAACGAAATGAGCCCAGAGCACTTAAAAACACTTGAAACCTGCTTCCAACGAAATGAGCCCAGAGCACTTGAAAACCCGCTTCCAACGAAATGAGCCCAGAGCACTTGAAAACCCGCTTCCAACAAATGAGCCCAGAGCACTTGAAAACCCGCTTCCAACAAAATGAGCCCAGAGCACTTGAAAACCCGCTTCCAACGAAATGAGCCCAGAGCACTTGAAAACCCGCTTCCAACGAAATGAGCCCAGAGCACTTGAAAACCCGCTTCCAACGAAATGAGCCCAGAGCACTTGAAAACCCGCTTCCAACGAAATGACCCAGAGCACTTGAAAACCCGCTTCCAACGAAATGAGCCCAGAGCACTTGAAAACCCGCTTCCAACGAAATGAGCCCAGAGCACTTGAAAACCCGCTTCCAACGAAATGAGCCCAGAGCACTTGAAAACCCGCTTCCAAAGAAATGAGCCCAGAGCACTTGAAAACCCGCTTCCAACGAAATGAGCCCAGAGCACTTGAAAACCCGCTTCCAAAAAATGAGCCCAGAGCACTTGAAAACCAGAGCACTTGAAAACCAGCTTGAAAAATGAGCCAACAAAAATGAGCCCAGAGCACTTGAAAACCGCTTCCAAAGAAATGAGCCCAGAGCACTTGAAAACCAGCTTCCAACGAAATGAGCCCAGAGCACTTGAAAACCCGCTTCCAACAAATGAGCCCAGAGCACTTGAAAACCCGCTTCCAACGAAATGAGCCCAGAGCACTTGAAAACCCGCTTCAAACAAAAATGAGCCCAGAGCACTTGAAAACCCGCTTCCAATGAAATGAGCCCAGAGCACTTGAAAACCCGCTTCAAACAAAATGAGTCCAGAGCACTTGAAAACCCGCTTCCAAAAAATGAGCCCAGAGCACTTGAAAACCCGCTTCCAACAAAATGAGCCCAGAGCACTTGAAAACCCGCTTCCAACGAAATGAGCCCAGAGCACTTGAAAACCCGCTTCCAACAAAATGAGCCCAGAGCACTTGAAAACCCGCTCTTCCAACAAAATGAGCCCAGAGCACTTGAAAACCCGCTTCCAACAAATGAGCCCAGAGCACTTGAAAACCCGCTTCCAACAAAATGAAGAGAAAAAAGAGCACTTGAAAACCCGCCTAAAGAAAATGAGCCCAGAGCACTTGAAAACCCGCTTCCAACGAAATGAGCCCAGAGCACTTGAAAACCCGCTTCCAAAAAATGAGCCCAGAGCACTTGAAAACCCGCTTCCAACGAAATGAGCCCAGAGCACTTGAAAACCCGCTTCAACGAAATGAGCCCAGAGCACTTGAAAACCCGCTTCCAACGAAATGAGCCCAGAGCACTTGAAAACCCGCTTCCAACGAAATGAGCCCAGAGCACTTGAAAACCCGCTTCCAACGAAATGAGCCCAGAGCACTTGAAAACCCGCTTCCAACGAAATGAGCCCAGAGCACTTGAAAACCCGCTTCCAACGAAATGAGCCCAGAGCACTTGAAAACCCGCTTCCAAAAAATGAGCCCAGAGCACTTGAAAACCCGCTTCCAACGAAATGAGCCCAGAGCACTTGAAAACCCGCTTCCAACAAAATGAGCCCAGAGCACTTGAAAACCCGCTTCCAACGAAATGAGCCCAGAGCACTTGAAAACCCGCTTCCAACAAAATGACCCCAGAGCACTTGAAAACCCGCTTCCAAAGAAATGAGCCCAGAGCACTTGAAAACCCGCTTCCAACGAAATGAGCCCAGAGCACTTGAAAACCCGCTTCAAACGAAATGAGCCCAGAGCACTTGAAAACCCGCTTCCAAAGAAATGAGCCCAGAGCACTTGAAAACCCGCTTCCAACGAAATGAGCCCAGAGCACTTGAAAACCCGCTTCCAACCAAAAATGAGCCCAGAGCACTTGAAAACCCGCTTCCAAAAAAAATGAGCCCAGAGCACTTGAAAAACCCGCTTCCAACGAAATGAGCCCAGAGCACTTGAAAACCCGCTTTAAAAAAAATGAGCCCAGAGCACTTGAAAACCCGCCTAACAAAATGAGCCCAGAGCACTTGAAAACCCGCTTCCAACGAAATGACCCCAGAGCACTTGAAAACCCGCTTCCAACAAAATGACCCCAGAGCACTTGAAAACCCGCTTCCAACGAAATGAGCCCAGAGCACTTGAAAACCCGCTTCCAACAAAATGAGCCCAGAGCACTTGAAAACCCGCTTAAAAAAAATGAGCCCAGAGCACTTGAAAACCCGCTTCCAACAAAATGAGCCCAGAGCACTTGAAAACCCGCCCAACAAAATGAGCCCCAGAGCACTTGAAAACCCGCCTAAACGAAATGAGCCCAGAGCACTTGAAAACCCGCTTCCAACAAAATGAGCCCAGAGCACTTGAAAACCCCGCTTCCAACGAAATGACCCCAGAGCACTTGAAAACCCGCTTCCAACAAATGAGCCCAGAGCACTTGAAAACCCGCTTCCAACGAAATGAGCCCAGAGCACTTGAAAACCCGCTTCCAACGAAATGAGCCCAGAGCACTTGAAAACCCGCTTCCAAAAAATGAGCCCAGAGCACTTGAAAACCCGCTTCCAACGAAATGAGCCCAGAGCACTTGAAAAACCCGCTTCCAAACAAAATGAGCCCAGAGCACTTGAAAACCCGCTTCCAAACGAAATGAGCCCAGAGCACTTGAAAACCCGCTTCCAACGAAATGAGCCCAGAGCACTTGAAAACCCGCTTCCAACGAAATGAGCCCAGAGCACTTGAAAACCCGCTTCCAACAAAATGAGCCCAGAGCACTTGAAAACCCGCTTAACGAAATGAGCCCAGAGCACTTGAAAAACCCGCTTCCAACGAAATGAGCCCAGAGCACTTGAAAAACCCGCTTCCAACGAAATGAGCCCAGAGCACTTGAAAACCCGCTTCCAACAAATGAGCCCAGAGCACTTGAAAACCCGCTTCCAACGAAATGACCCCAGAGCACTTGAAAAACCCGCTTCCAACGAAATGAGCCCAGAGCACTTGAAAACCCGCTTCCAAAAAATGAGCCCAGAGCACTTGAAAACCCGCTTCCAACGAAATGAGCCCAGAGCACTTGAAAACCCGCTTCAAACAAATGAGCCCAGAGCACTTGAAAACCCGCTTCAAAAAAAAATGAGCCCAGAGCACTTGAAAACCCGCCTCAAACGAAATGAGCCCAGAGCACTTGAAAACCCGCTTCCAACAAAATGAGCCAGAGCACTTGAAAACCCGCTTCCAACAAAATGACCCCAGAGCACTTGAAAACCCGCTTCAACGAAAAATGAGCCCAGAGCACTTGAAAACCGCCGCACAAAATGACGAAATGAAAACCCGCCCCAGAGCACTTGAAAACCCGCTTCCAACAAAATGAGCCCAGAGCACTTGAAAACCCGCTTCCAACAAATGAGCCCAGAGCACTTGAAAACCCGCTTCCAACAAAATGACACCCAGAGCACTTGAAAACCCGCTTCCAAAGAAATGACCCCAGAGCACTTGAAAACCCGCTTCCAACGAAATGAGCCCAGAGCACTTGAAAACCCGCTTCCAAAAAAAATGACCCCAGAGCACTTGAAACCTCGCTTCCAACGAAATGAGCCCAGAGCACTTGAAAAACCCGCACTTGAAACCAAAAAATAAATGAGCCCAGAGCACTTGAAAACCCGCTTCCAACAAAATGACACCAGAGCACTTGAAAACCCGCTTCCAACGAAATGAGCCCAGAGCACTTGAAAACCCGCTTAAAGAAATGAGCCCAGAGCACTTGAAAACCCGCTTCCAACAAAATGAGCCCAGAGCACTTGAAAACCCGCTTCCAAATCTAAATGACCCCAGAGCACTTGAAAACCCGCTTCCAACGAAATGAGCCCAGAGCACTTGAAAACCGCTTTCCAACGAAATGACCCAGAGCACTTGAAAACCCGCTTCCAACGAAATGAGCCCAGAGCACTTGAAAACCCGCTTCCAACGAAATGAGCCCAGAGCACTTGAAAACCTTCTTCCAACGAAATGAGCCCAGAGCACTTGAAAACCCGCTTCCAACGAAATGAGCCCAGAGCACTTGAAAACCCGCTTCCAACGAAATGAGCCCAGAGCACTTGAAAACCCGCTTCCAAAAAAATGAGCCCAGAGCACTTGAAAACCCGCTTCCAACGAAATGAGCCCAGAGCACTTGAAAACCCGCTTCCAAAGAAATGACCCCAGAGCACTTAAAAACCCGCTTCCAACGAAATGAGCCCAGAGCACTTGAAAACCCGCTTCAAACGAAATGACCCCAGAGCACTTGAAAACCCGCTTCCAACAAAATGAGCCCAGAGCACTTGAAAACCCGCTTCCAACAAAATGAGCCCAGAGCACTTGAAAACCCGCTTCCAACGAAATGAGCCCAGAGCACTTAAAAACCCGCTTCCAACAAAATGAGCCCAGAGCACTTGAAAACCCGCTTCCAACAAAATGAGTCCAGAGCACTTGAAAACCCGCTTCCAAAAAAATGAGCCCAGAGCACTTGAAAACCCGCCCAACAAAATGAGTCCAGAGCACTTGAAAACCCGCTTCCAACGAAATGAGCCCAGAGCACTTGAAAACCTGCTTCCAACAAAATGAGCCCAGAGCACTTGAAAACCCGCTTCCAAAGAAATGAGCCCAGAGCACTTGAAAACCCGCTTCCAAAAAAATGAGCCCAGAGCACTTGAAAACCCGCCTCAAACGAAATGACCCCAGAGCACTTGAAAACCGCCCAAATAAAATGAGCCCAGAGCACTTGAAAACCCGCTTCCAACGAAATGAGCCCAGAGAACTTGAAAACCCGCTTCCAAAGAAATGAGCCCAGAGCACTTGAAAACCCGCTTCCAACAAAATGAGCCCAGAGCACTTGAAAACCCGCTTCCAACAAAATGAGCCCAGAGCACTTGAAAACCCGCCTAAAAAAAATGAGCCCAGAGCACTTGAAAACCCGCTTCCAACGAAATGAGCCCAGAGCACTTGAAAACCCGCTTCCAACGAAATGAGCCCAGAGCACTTGAAAAACCCGCTTCCAACCAAATGAGCCCAGAGCACTTGAAAACCCGCTTCCAAAGAAATGAGCCCAGAGCACTTGAAAACCCGCTTCCAACGAAATGAGCCCAGAGCACTTGAAAACCCGCCCAAACGAAATGAGCCCAGAGCACTTGAAAACCCGCCTCCAAAAAAATGAGCCCAGAGCACTTGAAAACCCGCTTCCAACGAAATGAGCCCAGAGCACTTGAAAACCCGCTTCCAAACGAAATGACCCCAGAGCACTTGAAAACCCGCTCCAAACAAATGAGCCCAGAGCACTTGAAAACCCGCTTCCAACGAAATGAGCCCAGAGCACTTGAAAACCCGCCTTCAAACAAAATGAGTCCAGAGCACTTGAAAACCTGCTTCCAACAAATGACCCCAGAGCACTTGAAAACCCGCTTCCAAAGAAATGAGCCCAGAGCACTTGAAAACCCGCTTCCAAAGAAATGAGCCCAGAGCACTTGAAAACCCGCTTCCAACAAATGAGCCCAGAGCACTTGAAAACCCGCTTCCAACAAAATGAGCCCAGAGCACTTGAAAACCCCTTCCAACCAAATGAGCCCAGAGCACTTGAAAACCGCTTCCAACGAAATGAGCCCAGAGCACTTGAAAACCCGCTTCCAACAAAATGACCCCAGAGCACTTGAAAACCCGCTTCCAAAAAATGACCCCAGAGCACTTGAAAACCCGCTTTCCAACGAAATGAGCCCAGAGCACTTGAAAACCCGCTTCCAAAAAATGAGCCCAGAGCACTTGAAAACCCGCTTCCAACGAAATGAGCCCAGAGCACTTGAAAACCCGCTTCAACGAAATGAGCCCAGAGCACTTGAAAACCCGCTTCCAACGAAATGAGCCCAGAGCACTTGAAAACCCGCTTCCAAACAAAATGAGCCCAGAGCACTTGAAAACCCGCTTCCAACAAAATGAGCCCAGAGCACTTGAAAACCCGCCTTCAACGAAATGAGCCCAGAGCACTTGAAAAACCTGCTTCCAACGAAATGAGCCCCAGAGCACTTGAAAACCCGCTTCCAAAGAAATGAGCCCAGAGCACTTGAAAACCCGCTTCCAACGAAATGAGCCCAGAGCACTTGAAAACCCGCTTCCAACGAAATGAGCCCAGAGCACTTGAAAACCCGCTTCCAACGAAATGAGCCCAGAGCACTTGAAAACCCGCTTCCAAAAAATGACCCCAGAGCACTTGAAAACCCGCTTCCAAAAAAATGAGCCCAGAGCACTTGAAAACCCGCTTCCAACGAAATGAGCCCAGAGCACTTGAAAACCCGCTTCCAACGAAATGAGCCCAGAGCACTTGAAAACCCGCTTCCAACGAAATGAGCCCAGAGCACTTGAAAACCCCGCCTCCAAACAAAATGAGCCCAGAGCACTTGAAAACCCGCTTCCAACGAAATGAGCCCAGAGCACTTGAAAACCCGCTTCCAAAAATGACCCCAGAGCACTTGAAAACCCGCTTCCAACAAAATGAGCCCAGAGCACTTGAAAACCCGCTTCCAACGAAATGACCCCAGAGCACTTGAAAACCCGCTTCCAACAAAATGAGCCCAGAGCACTTGAAAACCCGCTTCCAACAAAATGAGCCCAGAGCACTTGAAAACCCGCTTCAAACGAAATGAGCCCAGAGCACTTGAAAACCCGCTTCCAAAAAATGACCCCAGAGCAAAACCTTGAAAACCCAGAGCACTTGAAAACCCGCTTCCAACGAAATGAGCCCAGAGCACTTGAAAACCCGCTTCCAACGAAATGACCCCAGAGCACTTGAAAACCCGCTTCAAACGAAATGAGCCCAGAGCACTTGAAAACCCGCTTCCAACGAAATGAGCCCAGAGCACTTGAAAACCCGCTTCCAACGAAATGAGCCCAGAGCACTTGAAAACCCGCTTCCAACGAAATGAGCCCAGAGCACTTGAAAACCGCTTCCAACAAAATGAGCCCAGAGCACTTGAAAAACCGCTTCAAAAAAAATGAGCCCAGAGCACTTGAAAACACTTGAAAAAATGAGCCCGAGCACTTGAAAACCCGCTTTCAAAATGAGCCCAGAGCACTTGAAAACCCGCTTCCAAAAAAATGAGCCCAGAGCACTTGAAAACCCGCTCCAACTAAATGAGCCCAGAGCACTTGAAAACCCGCTTCCAACGAAATGAGTCCAGAGCACTTGAAAACCCGCTTCCAACGAAATGAGCCCAGAGCACTTGAAAACCCGCTTCCAACAAAATGACACCAGAGCACTTGAAAAACCCGCTTCCAACGAAATGAGCCCAGAGCACTTGAAAACCCGCCCAAAAAAAACCCCAGAGCACTTAGAAAACTTGAAAACCCGCTTCAAATCAAATGAGCCCAGAGCACTTGAAAACCCGCTTCCAACGAAATGAGCCCAGAGCACTTGAAAACTTGAAATGACCCAGAGCACTTGAAAACCGCCTAAACGAATGAGCCCAGAGCACTTGAAAACCCGCTTCCAACGAAATGAGTCCAGAGCACTTGAAAACCCGCTTCCAACGAAATGAGCCCAGAGCACTTGAAAACCCGCTTCAACGAAATGAGCCCAGAGCACTTGAAAACCCGCCTCCAACGAAATGACCCCAGAGCACTTGAAAACCGCTTCCAAAAAATGACCCCAGAGCACTTGAAAACCCGCTTTCCAAATGAGCAAAATGAGCCCAGAGCACTTGAAAACCCGCTTCCAAATCTTGAGCCCAGAGCACTTGAAAACCCGCTTCCAACAAATGAGCCCAGAGCACTTGAAAACCCGCTTCCAAAGAAATGAGCCCAGAGCACTTGAAAACCCGCTTCCAACGAAATGAGCCCAGAGCACTTGAAAACCCGCTTCCAAACAAAATGAGCCCAGAGCACTTGAAAACCCGCTTCCAACAAAATGAGCCCAGAGCACTTGAAAACCCGCTTCCAACAAATGAGCCCAGAGCACTTGAAAACCCGCTTCCAACGAAATGAGCCCAGAGCACTTGAAAACCCGCTTCCAACGAAATGACCCCAGAGCACTTGAAAACCCGCCCAACGAAATGAGCCCAGAGCACTTGAAAACCCGCTTCCAACAAATGACCCCAGAGCACTTGAAAACCCGCTTCCAACGAAATGAGCCCAGAGCACTTGAAAACCCGCTTCCAACGAAATGAGCCCAGAGAGCACTTGAAAACCCGCTTCCAACAAAATGAGCCCAGAGCACTTGAAAACCCGCCTCCAAAAAATGAGCCCAGAGCACTTGAAAAACCCGCTTCCAAAGAAATGAGCCCAGAGCACTTGAAAACCCGCTTCCAACAAAATGAGCCCAGAGCACTTGAAAACCCGCTTCCAATCAAATGAGCCCAGAGCACTTGAAAACCCGCTTCCAACCAAATGAGCCCAGAGCACTTGAAAACCCGCTTCCAACGAAATGAGTCCAGAGCACTTGAAAAAACCCGCTTCCAACGAAATGAGCCCAGAGCACTTGAAAACCCGCCTCCAACGAAATGAGCCCAGAGCACTTGAAAACCCGCTTCCAACGAAATGAGCCCAGAGCACTTGAAAACCCGCTTCCAACGAAATGAGCCCAGAGCACTTGAAAACCCGCTTCCAAAGAAATGAGCCCAGAGCACTTGAAAACCCGCTTCCAACGAAATGAGCCCAGAGCACTTGAAAACCCGCTTCCAAAAAATGAGCCCAGAGCACTTGAAAACCCGCCAACAAAATGAGCCCAGAGCACTTGAAAACCTGCTTCCAACAAATGAGCCCAGAGCACTTGAAAACCCGCTTCCAACGAAATGAGCCCAGAGCACTTGAAAACCCGCTTCCAACGAAATGATCCCAGAGCACTTGAAAACCCGCTTCAAAAATGAAATGAGCCCAGAGCACTTGAAAACCAGCTTCCAAACGAAATGACCCCAGAGCACTTGAAAACCCGCTTCAACAAAATGAGCCCAGAGCACTTGAAAACCCGCTTCAAATGAAATGAGCCCAGAGCACTTGAAAACCCGCTTCAAACAAAATGAGTCCAGAGCACTTGAAAACCTGCTTCCAACAAAATGACCCCAGAGCACTTGAAAACCCGCCCAAAGAAATGACAACAGAGCACTTGAAAACCGCCTCCAACGAAATGAGCCCAGAGCACTTGAAAACCGCTTCCAACAAAATGAGCCCAGAGAACTTGAAAACCTTCTTCCAAAGAAATGACCCCAGAGCACTTGAAAACCCTTCCAACAAATGAGCCCAGAGCACTTGAAAACCTTCTTCCAATGAAATGACCCCAGAGCACTTGAAAACCTGCTTCCAACGAAATGAGCCCAGAGCACTTGAAAACCCGCTTCCAAAAAATGAGCCCAGAGCACTTGAAAACCTCGCTTCCAACGAAATGAGCCCAGAGCACTTGAAAACCCGCTTCCAAACTAAAATGAGCCCAGAGCACTTGAAAACCCGCTTCCAATGAAATGAGCCCAGAGCACTTGAAAACCCGCTTCCAACGAAATGAGCCCAGAGCACTTGAAAACCCGCTTCCAACGAAATGAGTGCAGAGCACTTGAAAACCCGCTTCCAACGAAATGAGCCCAGAGCACTTGAAAACCTGCTTCCAACGAAATGAGCCCAGAGCACTTGAAAACCCGCTTCCAAAGAAATGAGCCCAGAGCACTTGAAAACCCGCTTCCAACGAAATGATCCCAGAGCACTTGAAAACCCGCTTCCAACGAAATGAGCCCAGAGCACTTGAAAACCCGCTTCCAACGAAATGACCCCAGAGCACTTGAAAACCAGCTTCCAACAAATGACACCAGAGCACTTGAAAACCCGCTTAAAAAAATGACCCCAGAGCACTTAAAAACCCGCTTCCAACGAAATGAGCCCAGAGCACTTGAAAACCCGCTTCCAAAGAAATGACCCCAGAGCACTTGAAAACCCGCTTCCAACGAAATGACCCCAGAGCACTTGAAAACCCGCTTCCAACGAAATGAGCCCAGAGCACTTGAAAACCCGCTTCCAAAAAAATGACCCCAGAGCACTTGAAAAACCCGCTTTCCAACGAAATGAGCCCAGAGCACTTGAAAACCCGCTTCCAAACGAAATGACCCCAGAGCACTTGAAAACCCGCTTCCAACAAAATGACACCAGAGCACTTGAAAACCCGCTTCCAACGAAATGACCCCAGAGCACTTGAAAACCCGCCTAAAACGAAATGAGCCCAGAGCACTTGAAAACCCGCTTAAAAAAATGACCCCAGAGCACTTAAAAACTCGCTTCCAAACGAAATGAGCCCAGAGCACTTGAAAACCCGCCCAACGAAATGACCCCAGAGCACTTGAAAACCTGCTTCCAACAAAATGACACCAGAGCACTTAAAAACCCGCTTAAACGAAATGAGCCCAGAGGACTTGAAAACCCGCTTCCAAAGAAATGAGCCCAGAGCACTTGAAAACCCGCTTAAAAAAAAATGACCCCAGAGCACTTAAAAACTCGTTTCCAACGAAATGAGCCCAGAGCTCTTGAAAACGCGCTTCCAAAGAAATGACCCCAGAGCACTTAAAAACAAGCTTCCAACGAAATGACCCCAGAGCACATAAAAACACGCTTCCAACGAAATGACCACAGAGCACTTGAAAACCCGTTTCCAACAAAATGAGCCCAGAGTACGTCAAAAACCCGCTTCCAACAAAATGAGCCCAGAGCACTTGAAAACTCGCTTCCTACGAAATGACCCCAGAGCACTTAAAAACTTGCTTCAAACGAAATTAGCCCAGAGCACTTAAAAACCCTCTTCCAACAAAATGAGTCCAGTGCACTTAAAAACTCGCTTCCAACAAAATGA
This sequence comes from Meriones psammophilus, assembly GCA_036365155.1. NCBI lineage: Eukaryota > Metazoa > Chordata > Mammalia > Rodentia > Muridae > Meriones > Meriones psammophilus. The sequence goes on along the minus strand of JAEOAE010000752.1, from coordinate 8,686 downwards.
GCCCAGAGCACTTAAAAACCCTCTTCCAACAAAATGAGTCCAGAGCACTTGAAAACCCGCTTTCAACGAAATGAGTCCAGAGCACTTGAAATCCTGCTTCCAACGAAATGATCCCAGAGCACTTGAAAACCGGCTTCCAACGAAATGAGCCCAGAGCACTTTAAAACCCGCTTCCAACGAAATAACCCCAAAGCACTTGAAAACCCGCTTCCAAAAAAATGACCCCAGAGCATCTGAAAACCCGCTTCCAACGAAATGACCCCAGAGCACTTGAAATCCCGCTTCCAACGAAATAACCCCAGAGCACTTGAAAACACGCTTCCATCGAAATGACCCCAGAGAACTTGAAAACCTGCTTCCAAAGAAATGAGCCCAGAGCACTTGAAAACCCGCTTAGAAATGAGCCCAGAGCACTTGAAAACCCCGCCCAGAGCACTTAAAAACAAAATGAGCCCAGGCCACTTAAAAACACGCTTCCAACGAATTGAGCCCAGAGCACTTGAAAACCCGCTTCCAACGAAATGAGCACAGAGCACTTGAAAACCCGCTTCCAATCAAATGAGCCCAGAGCACTTGAAAACCCGCTTCCAACCAAATGAGCCCAGAGCACTTGAAAACCCGCATCCAACGAAATGAGTCCAGAGCACTTCAAAACCCGCTTAAACGAAATGAGCCCAGAGCACTTGAAAACCCGCTTCCAACGAAATGAGCCCAGAGCACTTGAAAACCCGCTTCCAATGAAATGACACCAGAGCACTTGAAAACCCGCTTCCAACGAAATGAGCCCAGAGCACTTGAAAACCCGATTCCAAAAAATGACCCCAGAGCACTTAAAAACTCGTTTCCAACGAAATGAGCCCAGAGCACTTGAAAACCCGCTTCCAACGAAATGAGCACAGAGCACTTGAAAACCCGCTTCCAATCAAATGAGCCCAGAGCACTTGAAAACCCGCTTTCAACGAAATGAGTCCAGAGCACTTGAAATTCTGCTTCCAACGAAATGATCCCAGAGCACTTGAAAACCGGCTTCCAACGAAATGAGCCCAGAGCACTTTAAAACCCGCTTCCAACGAAATAACCCCAAAGCACTTGAAAACCCGCTTCCAACAAAATGACCCCAGAGCATCTTGAAAACCCGCTTCCAACGAAATGACCCCAGAGCACTTGAAAACCCGCCTAAACGAAATAACCCCAGAGCACTTGAAAACACGCCCAACGAAATGACCCCAGAGAACTTGAAAACCTGCTTCCAAAGAAATGAGCCCAGAGCACTTGAAAACCCGTCAAGAAATGAGCCCAGAGCACTTGAAAACCCGCCCAACAAAATGATCCCAGAGCACTTAAAAACACGCCCAACGAAATGAGCCCAGAGCACTTGAAAACCCTTCCAACGAAATGAGCCCAGAGCACTTGAAAACCCGCTTCAACGAAATGAGCCCAGAGCACTTGAAAACCAGCTTCCAATCAAATGAGCCCAGAGCACTTGAAAACCCGCTTCCAACCAAATGAGCCCAGAGCACTTGAAAACCCGCTTCCCAACGAAATGAGTCCAGAGCACTTGAAACCTGCTTCCAACAAAATGAGCCCAGAGCACTTGAAAACCCGCTTCCAACGAAATGAGCCCAGAGCACTTGAAAACCCGCTTGAAATGAGCCCAGAGCACTTGAAAACCCGCTTCCAAAAAATGAGCCCAGAGCACTTGAAAACCCGCTTCAAAGAAATGAGCCCAGAGCACTTGAAAACCCGCTTCCAACGAAATGAGCCCAGAGCACTTGAAAACCCGCTTCCAAAAAATGACCCCAGAGCACTTGAAAACCCGCTTCCAACAAATGAGCCCAGAGCACTTGAAAACCTGCTTCCAAAGAAATGAGTCCAGAGCACTTGAAAACCCGCTTCCAACGAAATGAGCCCAGAGCACTTGAAAACCCGCTTCCAACGAAATGAGCCCAGAGCACTTAAAAAACCAGCTTCCAAAGAAATAACCCCAAAGCACTTGAAAACCCGCTTCCAACAAAATGACCCCAGAGCACTTGAAAAACCGATTCAAATGAAATGAGCCCAGAGCACTTAAAAACCCTCTTCAAACAAAATGAGTCCAGAGCACTTGAAAACCTGCTTCCAACGAAATGACCCCAGAGCACTTGAAACCCCGCTTCCAAAGAAATGACAACAGAGCAATTGAAAAGCCGCTTCCAACGAAATGAGCCCAGAGCACTTGAAAACCGCTTCCAACAAAATGATCCCAGAGAACTTCAAAAACGCTCTTCCAACGAAATGACCACAGAGCACTTGAAAACCCGCTTCCAAGGAAATGAGCCGGGAACACTTGAAAACCCCCTTCCAACGAAATGACCCCAGAGCACTTGAAAACCTTCTTCCAATGAAATAACCCCAGAGCACTTGAAAACCTGCTTCCAACGAAATGAGCCCAGAGCACTTGAAAACCCGCTTCCAAAAAATGACCCCAGAGCACTTAAAAACTCGTTTCCAACGAAATGAGCCCAGAGCACTTGAAAACCCGCTTCCAACGAAATGAGCACAGAGCACTTGAAAACCCGCTTCCAATCAAATGAGCCCAGAGCACTTGAAAACCCGCTTCCAACCAAATGAGCCCAGAGCACTTGAAAACCCGCATCCAACGAAATTAGTCCAGAGCACTTCAAAAACCCGCTTCCAACGAAATGAGCCCAGAGCACTTGAAATCCTGCTTCCAACGAAATGATCCCAGAGCACTTGAAAACCTGCTTCCAAAGAAATGAGCCCAGAGCACTTGAAAACCCGCTTCCAACGAAATGATCCCAGAGTACTTCAAAAACCCGCTTCTAACGAAATGAGCCCAGAGCACTTGAAAACCCGCTTCCAACGAAATGACCCCAGAGCACTTGAAAACCTGCTTCCAACAAAATGACACCAGAGCACTTGAAAACCCGCTTAAAAAAAAATGACCCCAGAGCACTTAAAAACTCGTTTCCAACGAAATGAGCCCACCGCACTTGAAAACCCGCTTCCAAAGAAATGACCCCAGAGCACTTGAAAACCCGCTTCCAACGAAATAACCCCAGAGCAATTGAAAAGCCGCTTCCAACGAAATGAGCCCAGAGCACTTGAAAACCCGCTTAAAAAAAAAATGACCCCAGAGCACTTAAAAACTCGTTTCCAACGAAATGAGCCCAGAGCAATTGAAAAGCCGCTTCCAACGAAATGACCCCAGAGCACTTGAAAACCTGCTTCCAACAAAATGACACCAGAGCACTTGAAAACCCGCTTCCAACGAAATAACCCCAGAGCAATTGAAAAGCCGCTTCCAACGAAATGAGCCCAGAGCACTTGAAAACCCGCTTAAAAAAAAAATGACCCCAGAGCACTTAAAAACTCGTTTCCAACGAAATGAGCCCAGAGCACTTGAAAACCCGCTTCCAACAAAATGACCCCAGAGCACTTGAAAACCTGCTTCCAACAAAATGACACCAGAGCACTTAAAAACCCGCTTCCAACGAAATAACCACAGAGCAATTGAAAAGCCACTTCCAACGAAATGAGCCCAGAGCACTTGAAAACCCGCTTAAAAAAAAAATGACCCCAGAGCACTTAAAAACTCGTTTCCAACGAAATGAGCCCAGAGCACTTGAAAACCCGCTTCCAAAGAAATGACCCCAGAGGACTTGAAAACCTGCTTCCAACGAAATGACACCAGAGCACTTGAAAACCCGCTCCCAACGAAATAACCCCAGAGCAATTGAAAAGCCGCTTCCAACGAAATGAGCCCAGAGTACTTGAAAACCGCTTCCAACAAAATGACCCCAGAGCACTTAAAAACACGCTTCCAACGAAATGACCACAGAGCACTTGAAAACCCGCTTCCAACGAAATGAGCCCAGAGCACTTGAAAACGCGCTTCCAACGAAATGACCACAGAGCACTTGAAAACCCGCTTCCAACGAAATGAGCCGGGAACACTTGAAAACCCCCTTCCAACGAAATGACCCCAGAGAACTTGAAAACCTTCTTCCAACGAAATAACCCCAGAGCACTTGAAAAACCGCTTCCAACGAAATGAGCCCAGAGCACTTGAAAACCACTTCCAAAGAAATAGCCCAGAGCACTTGAAAACCCGCTTCCAACGAAATGAGCCCAGAGCACTTGAAAACCCGCTTCCAAAAAAATGACCCCAGAGCACTTAAAAACTCGTTTCCAACGAAATGAGCCCAGAGCACTTGAAAACCCGCTTCCAAAGAAATGAGCCCAGAGCACTTGAAAACCCGCTTAAAAAAAAATGACCCCAGAGCACTTAAAAACTCGTTTCCAACGAAATGAGCCCAGAGCAATTGAAAACCGCTTCCAACGAAATGACCCCAGAGCACTTGAAAACCCGCTTCCAACAAAATGACACCAGAGCACTTGAAAACCCGCTTCCAAACGAAATGACCCCAGAGCACTTGAAAACCCGCTTCAAAAAATGAGCCCAGAGCACTTGAAAAACCCGCTTCCAAAAAATGAGCCCAGAGCACTTGAAAACCCGCCTTCAAAAAATGAGCCCAGAGCACTTGAAAACCCGCTTCCAAAGAAATGAGCCCAGAGCACTTGAAAACCCGCTTCCAAAGAAATGAGCCCAGAGCACTTGAAAACCCGCTTCCAAAAAAATGACCCCAGAGCACTTAAAAACTCGTTTCCAACGAAATGAGCCCAGAGCACTTGAAAACCCGCTTCCAAAGAAATGACCCCAGAGCACTTAAAAACAAGCTTCCAACGAAATGACCCCAGAGCACTTAAAAACACGCTTCCAACGAAATGACCCCAGAGCACTTGAAAACCCGCTTCCAACAAAATGAGCCCAGAGCACTTGAAAACCGCTTAACAAAATGAGCCCAGAGCACTTGAAAACCCGCTTCCAACGAAATGACCCCAGAGCACTTAAAAACTTGCTTCCAACGAAATGAGCCCAGAGCACTTAAAAACCCTCTTCCAACAAAATGAGTCCAGAGCACTTAAAAACTCGCTTCCAACAAAATGAGCCCAGAGCACTTAAAAACCCTCTTCCAACAAAATGAGTCCAGAGCACTTGAAAACCCGCTTCCAACGAAATGAGTCCAGAGCACTTGAAATCCTGCTTCCAACGAAATGATCCCAGAGCACTTGAAAACCGCTTCCAAATGAGCTAATGAGCCCAGAGCACTTTAAAACCCGCTTCCAACAAAATGACCCCAGAGCACTTTAAAACCCGCTTCCAAAAAATGACCCCAGAGCATCTGAAAACCCGCTTTCCAACGAAATGACCCCAGAGCACTTGAAAACCCGCCGCCAACGAAATAACCCCAGAGCACTTGAAAACACGCCCAACGAAATGACCCAGAGAACTTGAAAACCTGCTTCCAAAGAAATGAGCCCAGAGCACTTGAAAACCCGCTTTCGAAGAAATGAGCCCAGAGCACTTAAACCCGCTTCCAACAAAATGAGCCCAGGCCACTTAAAAACACGCTTCCAACGAAATGAGAACAGAGCACTTGAAAACCCGCTTCCAACGAAATGAGCCCAGAGCACTTGAAAACCCGCTTCCAACGAAATGAGCACAGAGCACTTGAAAACCCGCCTAATCAAATGAGCCCAGAGCACTTGAAAACCCGCTTCCAACCAAATGAGCCCAGAGCACTTGAAAACCCGCTCCAACGAAATGAGTCCAGAGAGCACTTCAAAACCCGCCCAACAAAATGAGCCCAGAGCACTTGAAAACCCGCCCAACGAAATGAGCCCAGAGCACTTGAAAACCCGCTTCCAATGAAATGACACCAGAGCACTTGAAAACCCGCTTCCAACAAATGAGCCCAGAGCACTTGAAAACCCGCTTCCAAAAAATGAGCCCAGAGGACTTAAAACTCGCTTTCCAACGAAATGAGCCCAGAGCACTTGAAAACCCGCTTCCAACGAAATGAGCCCAGAGCACTTGAAAACCCGCTCCAATCAAATGAGCCCAGAGCACTTGAAAACCCGCTTCCAACGAAATGAGTCCAGAGCACTTGAAAAACTGCTTCCAACAAATGAGCCCAGAGCACTTGAAAACCCGCTTCCAACAAAATGAGCCCAGAGCACTTGAAAAAACCCGCTTCCAAAGAAATGAGCCCAGAGCACTTGAAAACCCGCTTCCAACGAAATGAGCCCAGAGAGCACTTGAAAACCCGCTTCCAACAAAATGAGCCCAGAGCACTTGAAAACCCGCTAAAAAGCCCAGAGCACTTGAAAACCCGCTTCCAACAAAATGACCCCAGAAACACTTGAAAAACCCCAGAGCACTTGAAAACCTCAACGAAATGACCCCAGAGCACTTGAAAACCCGCTTCCAACGAAATGACCCCAGAGCACTTGAAAACACGCCCAGAGCACTTGAAAACCCGCTTCCAACCCCAGAGCACTTGAAAACCCGCTTCCAACGAAATGACCCCAGAGACTTGAAAACCCGCTTCCAAAGAAATGAGCCCAGAGCACTTGAAAACCCGCTTCCAAGAAATGAGCCCAGAGCACTTGAAAACCCGCTTCCAACAAAATGAGCCCAGAGCACTTGAAAACCCGCTTCCAACAAAATGAGCCCAGAGCACTTGAAAACCCGCTTCCAACGAAATGAGCCCAGAGCACTTGAAAACCCGCTTCCAACAAATGAGCCCAGAGCACTTGAAAACCCGCCTCCAAAAAAATGAGCCCAGAGCACTTGAAAACCCGCTCAACAAATGAGCCCAGAGCACTTGAAAACCCGCCAAAAAATGAGACAGAGCACTTGAAAACCCGCTTCCAACAAATGAGCCCAGAGCACTTGAAAACCCGCTCCAACGAAATGAGCCCAGAGCACTTGAAAACCCGCTGAAAAATGAGCCCAGAGCACTTGAAAACCAGAGCACTTCCAAATCGAAATGAGCCCAGAGCACTTGAAAACCCGCTTCCAACCAAATGAGCCCAGAGCACTTGAAAACCCGCTTCCAACGAAATGAGCCCAGAGCACTTGAAAACCCGCTTCCAAACGAAATGAGCCCAGAGCACTTGAAAACCCGCTTCCAACGAAATGAGCCCAGAGCACTTGAAACCCGCTCCAAAAAAATGAGCCCAGAGCACTTGAAAACCCGCTTCCAACGAAATGACACCAGAGCACTTGAAAACCCGCTTCCAACGAAATGAGCCCAGAGCACTTGAAAACCCGCTTCCAACAAAATGACACCAGAGCACTTGAAAACCCGCTTCCAACGAAATGAGCCCAGAGCACTTGAAAACCCGCCCAAATGAAATGAAAGAGCACTTGAAAAACCGCTTCCAACAAAATGAGCCCAGAGCACTTGAAAACCGCTTCAAAAAATGAGCCCAGAGCACTTGAAAACCCGCCCAACAAAATGAGCCCAGAGCACTTGAAAACCTGCTTCCAAAGAAATGAGTCCAGAGCACTTGAAAACCTGCTTCCAACGAAATGAGCCCAGAGCACTTGAAAACCCGCTTCCAACAAAATGACCCCAGAGCACTTGAAAACCCGCTTCAACGAAATGAGCCCAGAGCACTTGAAAACCTGCTTCAAACAAAATGAGTCCAGAGCACTTGAAAACCTGCTTCCAAAGAAATGACCCCAGAGCACTTGAAAACCCGCTTCCAAAGAAATGACAACAGAGCACTTAAAAAAACAAATGAGCCCTCACTTGAAAACCCGCCTAAATCTAAATGACCCCAGAGCACTTAAAACACGCTTCCAACGAAATGACCCCAGAGCACTTGAAAACCCGCCTAAACGAAATGAGCCCAGAGCACTTGAAAAACCGCTTCCAATGAAATGATCCCAAGAGCACTTGAAAACCCGCCCAAAGAAATGAGCCCAGAGCACTTGAAAACCTGCTTCCAACGAAATGAGCCCAGAGCACTTGAAAACCCGCTTCCAAAAAAATGACCCCAGAGCACTTAAAAACTAGCTTCCAACGAAATGAGCCCAGAGCACTTAAAAACCCTCTTCCAACAAAATGAGTCCAGAGCACTTAAAAACTCGCTTCCAACAAAATGAGTCCGGAGCACTTAAAAACCCGCTTCCAACAAAATGAGTCCAGAGCACTTGAAAACCCGCTTCCAACGAAATGAGTCCAGAGCACTAGAAATCCCGCTTCCAAAGAAATGAGCCCAGAGCACTTGAAAACCACTTCCAACAAAATGACCCCAGAGCATTAAAAACACGCTTCCAACGAAATCAGCCCAGAGCACTTGAAAACCCGCTTCCAACAAAATGAGCCTAGAGCACTTCAAAAACTCGCTTCCAACTAAATGAGCCCAGAGCACTTGAAAACCCGCTTCCAAAGAAATGAGCCCAGAGCACTTGAAAACCTGTTTCCAATACAATGAGCCCAGAGCACTTGAAAACCCGCTTCCAACCAAATGTGCCCAGAGCACTTGAAAACCCGCATGCAACGAAATGAGTCCAGAGCACTTCAAAAACCTACTTCCAACGAAATGAGCCCAGAGCACTTGAAAACCCGCTTCCAATGAAATGACACCAGAGCACTTGAAAACCCGCTTCCAACGAAATAACCCCAGAGCACTTGAAAACCCGCCTCAACGAAAAATGAGCCCAGAGCACTTGAAACCGCTCCAACAAATGACCCCAGAGCACTTAAAAACACGCTTCCAAAGAAATGACCACAGAGCACTTGAAAACCCGCTCTAACGACATGAGCCC
>JAEOAE010002575.1:57500-78385 GCA_036365155.1 Meriones psammophilus | reverse complement strand
GTTTACATCAAAAGAAGAGAAAAAAGTTTTATCTCAGACTGTACGGTTCTAAACAAGTTTCCATCGAAAAGAACAGAAACTCAAAGCACAACTTTGTAAACTAATCCACAGAGATATCGCCTGTTCAATTATTATAAGAGGAAACTGAAAGTGATATATACCTAACCCTAACCCTAACCCTAACCCCTAACCCTAGCCCTACACTAACCCTAAACCTAACCCTAACCTCAGCCCCTAACCGTAACCTTAACCCTAACGCTAAACCCTGACCATAACCATAACCCTAACCCTACACCTACCCTAACCATAATCCCACCCTAACCCTAACCCTAACTCTATCCCTACCCTAACCCTAACCCTAACCCTAACCTAACCCTAACCCTAACCCTAACCCTTACCTAACCCCTAACCCTAACCCTAACCCTAACCCTAACCCTAACCCTAACCATAACCCACCCAACCATAATCCTCACCCTAACCCTAACCCTAACCCTACCCTAACCCTAACCCTAACCCTAACCCTACCCTAACAGTAATCTTAACCCTAACTTTAACCCTAACTTGTTTGTAATAGGAACAAGTTTCCATCTAAAGAACAGAAACGAAAAGCACAATTTTGTAAAACTAATTCACATACGTGACACCTCTTCAATTATTATGAGAGGAAAACTGAAAACTGATATAAACTGTTAACCCTAACCCTAAGCCCTAACAGTAAAACTAACTCCAACCCTAAACCTAACCCTAACAGTAACCCTAACCCCTAACCCATAAGTTTCCATCAAAAGAACAGAAAAAGCATAGCACAACTTTGTAAACTAATTCACATACGTGTCGCCCATTCAATTATTATTAACAGGAAAACTGAAAAGTGATATATTGCACTGTACAGCACAGAAACAAGTTTCCATCGAAAGAACAGAAATACAAAGCACAACTTTTGAAACTAATTATCATAAGTGGCACAGTTCAATTATTTTAACAGGAAAACTGAAAAGTGATATATCGCACTGTACAGCACAGAAACAAGTTTTCATTGAAAGAACAGAAAGGCAAAGCATTACTTTTTAAACTATTTCACATACATGTCGCCTGTTCAATTATTATGAGAGGAAAACAGAAAAGTGATATAATCCTAACCCTAACCCTAACCTTAACGATAACCCTAACCCTACCCTAACCCTAACCCTAACCCTAAACCTACTCTAACCCTAACCCTAAACCTAACCCTAACACTACCCTAACCCTAACCCTAACCCTATCCCTAACCCACCCTAACCCTAACCCTAACAGTACCCTAACCCTAACCCTAACCCTAACCCCACCCAACCCCTAAACCTAACACTACCCTAACCCTAACCCTAAGCCTAACACCTCCCTAACCCTAACCTAAACCTTAACAATAACCCTAACCCTAAACCTAACCCTAACTTGTTCCTAACAGGAATACAGGAAAACTGAAAAGGGTTATCTCCCACTGTATGGCACAGAAACAAGTTTCCATCGAACGAACAGAAACGCAAAGCACAACGTTGTAAACTAATTCCCATATGTGTCGCCGTTCAATTATTATAACAGGAAAACTGAAAAGTGATATATTGCATTGTACAGCACAGAAACAAGTTTCCATCGAAAGAACAGAAACGCAAAGCACAACTTTGTAAAGTAATTCTCATACGTGTAGCCCGTTCAATTATTTTAACCAGAAAACTCAAAAGTGATATATCGCACTGTACAGCACAGAAACAAGTTTCCAACGAAAGAACAGAAACGCAAAGCCCAACTTTGTAAACTAAATCACATGTGTGTCACCTGTTCAATTAGTAATACAGGAAAACTGAGAAGTGATATCTCACACTGTACCGCACAGACACAAATTTCCAACAAAAGAATAGAAACACAAAGCACAACTTTGTAAACTAAATCAAATGTGTGTCACCTGTTCAATTATTAAAACAGGAAAACTGAACAGTGATATATCGCACTGTACAGCACAGGAACAAGTTTCCAACGAAAGAACAGAAAATCAAATCACTACTTTGTAAACTAAATCACATGTGTGTTGCTCGCTGAATTAGGAATACAGGAAAACTGAAAAGTGATATATCGCACTGTACAGCGAAGAAACAAGTTTTCATTGAAAGAACAGAAACGCAAATCACTACATTGTAAACTATTTCACATACGTGTCACCTGTTCAATTATTATAAGAGGAAAACTGAAAAGTCATATAAACCTAACCCTAACCCTAATCCTAACCCTAACCCTAACCTCTAACCCTAACCCTAACCCTAACCCTAACACTACCCTAACCTTAACCCTAACCCTAACCCTAACACTACCCTAACTTGTTCCTAACCCTAACACTTTCCAACAAAAAACATAACCCTAAACCTAAACCTAAACCTAAATCCATAACTAGTTCCTAACAGGAATACAGGAAAACTGAAAAGTGTTATATCCCACTGTACGGCACAGAAATAAGTTTCCATCAAAAGAACAGAAAAGCATAGCACAACTTTGTAAACTAATTCACATACATGTCGCCTGTTCAATTATTATAACAGGAAAACTGAAAAGTGATATACTGCTAACTGTACAGCACAGAAACAAGTTTCCATCGAAAGAACAGAAATACAAAGCACAACTTTGAAACTAATTATCATAAGTGGCGCCTAGTTCAATTATTTTAACAGGAAAACTGAAAAGTGATATATCGTAACTGTACAGCACAGAAACAAATTTTCATTGAAAGAACAGAAAGGCAAAGCATTACTTTTTAAACTATTTCACATACATGTCGCCTGTTCAATTATTATGAGAGGAAAACAGAAAAGTGATATAACCCTAACCCTAACCCTAACCTAACAACCCTAACCCTAACCTAACCCTAAACCTAACCCTAACCAAACCCTAAACCCTAACCCTAACCCTCACCTAACCCTACCCTAACCCTAACCCTAACACTAATATAGGAAACCCTAAAAGTGTTAACCCTAACATGTTCCTAACAGAAACAAGTTTCCAAAGAAAGAACATAATTGCAAAGGACTACTTTGTAAACTAAATCACATGTGTGTCACTCACTCAATGAGGAATACAGAAAACTGAAAAGTGATATATCGCACTGTACAGAAGAGGAACAAGTTTCCATCGAAAGAACAGAAAAGCAAAGCACTACTTTGTAAACGGAATCACATGTGTCGCGCCGCTCAATTAGGAATACAGGAAAACTGAAAAGTGTTATATCACATTGTAGGGCAAAAAACAAGTTTCCATCGAAAGAACAGAAACGCAAAAGCACAACTTTATAAACTAATTCACATACGTGTCGCCTGCTCAATTATTATAACAGGAAAACTGAAAAGTGATATATCCCTACCACTAGCCTAACCAAGTTTCCCTAACCCTAACCCTAAACCTAACACTAACACTAACCCCTAAATCACACTGTAACCCTAAACCTAAACCTACCCCAACCCTAAACCTATCCCCCTAACCCTAACCATAACCCCTAACCCCTAACCCTATAAACCCTAACCCTAACCCTAACCCTAACCCTGAACCTAAGAACCTAACCCTAACCCTAAACCTAACCCTACCCTACACCTAACCCTAACCCTAACACTAACTTGTTCCTAACAGAACAAGTTTCCATCTAAAGAACAGAAACACAATGCAACACTTTGTAAACTAATTCACATACGTGTCGCGCTTTGAATTATTACAACAGGAAAACTGAAAAGTGTTATCTTACACTGTACGGCACAGAAACAAGTTTCCATCGAAAGAAGAGAAACACAAAGCACAACTTTGTAAAACAATTCACATACGTGTCTCCTGTTCAATTATTATGAGAGGAAAACTGAAATGTGATATAACCCTAAACCTAACCCTAATCCTAAGCCCTATCCCTAAACCTACCCTAAACCTAACCCTAACCCTAACCTTAACCCCTAACCCTAACCCCTAAACCTAACCCTAACACTAACCCTAACCCTAACCCTAACCCTAACCCTACCCTAACCCTAAACCTAAACCTAACCCTAACTTGTTCCTATCAGGAACAACTTTCCAACGAAAGAACATAATCACAAAGCAATACTTTGGAAACTAAATCACATGTGTGTCACTCACTCAATGAGGAATACAGGAAAACTGAAAAGTGATATATCGCACTGTACAGCAGAGGAACAAGTTTCCATCGAAAGAACAGAAAAGCAAAGCACTACTTTCAAACGGAATCATGTGTGTCACTCACTCAGTTAGGAATACAGGAAAACTGAAAAGTGTTATCTCGCACTGTGTGGCACAGAAACAATTTTCCATCGAAAGAACAGAAACGCAAAGCATTACTTTGTAACCTAATTCACATACGTGTCGCCTGTTCAATTATTATGAGAGGAAAACTGAAAAGTGATATAACCCTAACCCTAACCCCCTAACCCTAAGCTCCCTAACCCTAACCCTACGCTAACCCTAACTAACCTAACCCTAACCCTAACCTAACTAACCCTAACCCTAACCCTAACCCCCTAACCCTAACCCTAACCCTAACCCTAACCCTAAAATAACTTGTTCCTAACAGGAACAAGTTTCCAACGAAGGAACATAATCACAAAACACTACATTGTAAATTAAGTCACATGTGTGTCACTCGCTCAGTGAGGAATACAGGAAAACTGAAAAGTGATATATCGCACTGTACGGCACAGAAACAAGTTTCCATCGAAAGAACAGAAAAGCAAAGTACTAATTTGTAAACTAATTCACATGTGTTGTCGCCTGTGGAATTATTATAACAGGAAAACTGAAAAGTGATATAACCATAACTCTAAACAACCTTAACTCTAACGCTAACCCTAACCCTAACCCTACCCTAACCTAACCCTAACCTAACAACCCTAACCCTAACAGGAAAACTGAAACCCTAACTTGTTCCTACAGGAACAAGTTTCCAACAAAGAACATAATCGCAAAGCACTACTTTGTAAACTAAATCACATGTGTGTCGCTTGCTCAATTAGGAATACAGGAAAACTGAAAAGTGTTATCTCGCACTGTACAGAACGGAAACAAGTTTCCATCGAAAGAACAGAAACGCAAAGCAAAACTTTTTAAACTAAATCACATACGTGTCGCCCGTTCAATTATTATAACAGGAAAACTGAAAAGTGATATAACCCTAACTAACAAGTTTCCAACCAGAAACGCTAACCCTAAAACCATACTAACCCTAAACCTAAACTGATAAACCTAACCCCTAACCCTAACCCTAACCCCCTAACCCTAACCCTAACCCTAACCCTAACCCTAACCCTAACCCTTGTTCCTAACCAGAACAACTTGTTCCCAACGAAAGAACAGAAACACAAAGCACCACTGTGTAAACTAATTCTCATACGTGTTGCACGTTCACTTATTACCACAGGAAAACTGAAAAGTGATATATCGCACTGTATGGCACAGAAAAAAGTTTCAATCGAAAGAAAGGAAACGCAAACAACAACTTTGTAAACTAAATCACATATGTGTGTTGCCTGCTCAATTATTATAACAGGAAAACTGAAAAGTGATATATCGCACTGTACAGTACAAGAACAAGTTTCCAACGAAAGAACAGAAACGCAAAGCAGTCCTTTGTAAACTAAATCACATGTGTGTCACTCGCTAAATTAGGAATACAGGAAAACTGAAAAGTGTTATCTCGCACTGTACCGCACAGAAACAAGTTTAAATCGAAAGAACAGAAATGCAAAGCAAAACTTTGTAAACTAATTCACATACATGTCACTCGTTCAATTATTATAACAGGAAAACTGAAAAGTGATATATCGAACTGTACAGAACTGACACAATTTTCCAACTAAAGGACAGAAACGCAAAGCAAAACTTTGTAAATTAAATCATATGTGTATCTCACGTTCAATTATTATAACAGGAAAACTGAAAAGTGATATATCGCATTGTACAGCACAGGAACAAGTTTCCAATGAAAGATCAGAAAAGCAAAGCACTAATTTGTAAACGGAATCACATTTGTGTTGCCTTTCAATTATTAATACAGGAAAACTGAAAAGTGATATATCGCACTGTATGGCAAAGAAACAAGTTTTCATCGAAAGAACAGAAATGGAAAGAACTACTTTGTAAACTATTTCACATACGTGTCGCCTGTTAAAGGATTGTAAGAGGAAAACTGAAATGTGATATAACCATAACCCTAACCCTAACCCTAAACAACCTACCCTAACCCTAACCCTAACAAACCCTAAACCCTAACCCTAACCCTAATTATAACCTTGTAAACCTAACCCTAACCCTAACCACAACCAAGTAACCATAACCCTAACCCTAACCCTAACCCAAACCACAAACCCTAAACTAACCACAACCTAACTTGTTCTTAACAGAACAACAACTTCCAACGAAAGAACATAAACCCAAAGCACTACTTTGTAAACTAAAACACATGTTTGTCACTCCATTCAATGAGGAATACAGGAAAACTGAAAAGTGTCATCTCGCACTGTACGGCACAGAAACAAGTTTCCATAGAAAGAATAGAAACGCAAAGCACAACATTCTAAAATAATTCACATACATGTCGCCCGTTCATTTATTACAACAGTAAAACTGAAATGTGATATATCGCACTGTACAGCACAGGAACAAGTTTCCATCCAAAGAACAGAAAAGCAAAGCACTACTTTGTAAACTAAACCACATACGTGTTGCCCGTTCAATTATTAAAACAGGAAAACTGAATAGTGTTATCTCAGACTGTACAGCACAGAAACAAGTTTTCATTGAAAGAAAGGAAACGCAAAGCACCACTTTGTAAACTAATTCACATACGTGTCGCCTGTTCAAATATTATAACAGGAAAACTGAAAAGTGATATATCGCACTGTACAGTATAGTAACAAGTTTCCAACGAAAGAACAGAAACGCAAATCACTACTTTGTAAACTAAATCACATGTGTGTCGCTCGCTCAAATAGGAATACAGGAAAACTGAAAAGTGTTATCTCGCACTGTACGGCACAGAAACAAGTTTCCATCAAAAGAAAGAAACACAAAGCCCAACTTTGTAAAATAATTCACATTTGTGTCAACTGTTCAGTTATTATGAGAGGAAAGCTCAAAAGTGATTTAACCCTAAACCTAACCCTAACCCTAAGCCCTAACCCTAACCCTTCCCTAACACTAACCCTAACCCTATCCCCTAACCCTAACCCTAATACTATCCCTACCCTAACCCTAAGCCTACATCTAACCCTAACCCTAACCCTAACCCTAACTTGTTCCCTAACTTGTTTCTAACAGGAAAAAGTTTCCAACGAAAGAACATAATCGGAAATCACTACTTTGTGAACTAAATCACATGTGTGTCACTCGCTCAATGAGGAATACAGGATAACTGAAAAGTGATATATCACACTGTACAGTACAGTAACAAGTTTCCAACGGAAGAACAGAAACTCAAAGCACTACTTTGAAAACTAAATCACATGTGTGTCGATCGCTCAATTAGGAATACAGGAAAACTGAAAAGTGATATATCGCACTGTATAGCAGAGGAACAAGTTTCCATGGAAAGAACAGAAAAGCAAAGCACTACTTTTAAACGGAATCAAGTGTGTAGCTCTCTCAATTAGGAATACAGGAAAACTGAAAAGTATTATCTCGCGCTGTACGGCACAGAAACAAGTTTCCATCGAAAGAACAGAAACGCAAAGCACAACTTTGTAAACTAATTCACATATGTGTCGCCTGTTCAATTATTATGAGAGGAAAACTGAAAAGTGATATGACCCTAACCCTAATGCTAAGCCCAAACCCTAACCCTAAACTAACCCTAAGCCTAAGCCTAACCCTAACCCTAACCCTAACCCTAAACCCTAACCCTAACCCTAACCCTAACCCTAACCCTAACCCTAACCCTAACCCTAACCCTAACCCTAACCCTAACCCTAACCCTAACATGTTCCTAACAGGAACAAGTTTCCAACGAAAGAACATAATCGCAAAGCACTACTTTGTAAACTAAATCACATGTGTGTCACTCACTCAATGAGGAATACAGAAAACTGAAAAGTGATATATCACACTGTACAGCAGAGGAACAAGTTTCCATCGAAAGAACAGAAAATCAAAGCACTACTTTTAAACGGAATCATGTGTGTCACTCGCTCAATTAGGAATACAGGAAAACTGAAAAGTGTTATCTCGCACTGTAGGGCACAGAAACAAGTTTCCATCAAAAGAACAGAAACGCAAAGCACAACTATGTAAACTAATTCACATACGTGTCGCACGTTCAATTATTACAACAGGAAAACTGAAAAGTGATATATCCCTAACCCTAACCCTAACCCTAACAACCCCCTAACCCTAACCCTAATCCTAACGCAAACCCTAACCCTAACCCTAACCCTAACCCTAACCCTACCCTAACCCTAACCCTAACCCTAACCCTAAACCTAAAACTAACTCTAACCCTAACCCTAACCCTAACTTGTTACTAACAGGAACAAATTTCCATCTAAAGAACAGAAACGCAAAGCAAAACTTTGTAAACTAATTCACATACTTGTCGCACGTTCAATTATTACAACAGGAAAACTGAAAAGTGATATATCGCACTGTACGGCACAGGAACAACTTTCTAGCAAAAGAACAAAAAAGCAAAGCACTACTTTGTAACCTAATTCACATATGTGTCGCGAGTTGAATTATAACAACAGGAAAACTGAAAAGTGTTATCTCTACCCTAACCTAACCACAGAAACAAGTTTCCATCAAAAGAACAGAAACGCAAAGCACAACTTTGTAAACTAATTCACATACCAGTCGCCCGTTCAATTATTATGAGAGGAAAACTGAAAAGTGATATAACCCTAAACCTAACCCTAACCCTAAGCCCTAACCCTAACCCTACACTAACCCTAACCCTAACCCTAACCTTAACCCTAACCCTAACCCTAACCCTAACCCTAACCCTAACCCTGATAACCCTAACACTAACTAACCCTAACTTGTTCCTAACAGGAACAAGTTTCCAATGAAAGAACAGAATCGCAAAGCACTACTTTGTAAACTAAATCACATGTGTGTCACCTCAAACTCAATGAGGAATACAGGAAAACTGAAAAGTGATATATCGCACTGTACAGCAGAGGAACAAGTTTCCATGGAAAGAACAGAAAAGCAAAGCACTACTTTGTAAACGGAATCACATGTGTCGTCGCTCAATTAGGAATAAAGGAAAACTGAAAAGTGTGATCTCAAGACTGTGTGGCACAGAAACAAGTTTCCATAGAAAGAACAGAAACGCAAAGCACAACTTTGTAAACTAATTCACATTCGTGTCGCCTGTTCAATTATTATGAGAGGAAAACTGAAAAGTAATATAACCCTCACCCTAACCCTAACCCTAAACGTAACCCTAACCTAACCCCTAACCCTAACCCTAACCCTAACCCTAACCCTAACCCTAACCCTAACCCTAACCCTAACCCTAACCCTAACAATAACTTGTTCCTAACACGAACAAGTTTCCAACAAAGAACATAATCACAAAGCACTACATTGTAAACTAAGTCACATGAGTGTCACTCGCTCAGTGAGGAATACAGGAAAATTGAAAAGTGATATATCGCACTGTACGGCACAGAAACAAGTTTCCATCGAAAGAACAGAAAAGTAAAGTACTAGTTTGTAAACTAATTCACATACTTGTCGCCCGTGGAATTATTACAACAGGAAAACTGAAAAGTGATATATCACACTGTACGGCACAGAAACAAGTTTCTATCGAAAGAAAGGAAACGCAAAGCACAACTTTGTAAACTAATTCACCTATGTGTCACCCGTTCAATTATTATAACAGGAAAACTGAAAAGTGATATATCGCACTATACAGTACAGTATCAAGTTTCTAACGAAAGAAAAGAAACGCAAAGCACTACTTTGCAAACTAAATCACATGTGTGTCGCTCGCTCAATTAGGAATACAGGAAAACTGAAAACTGTTATCTCGCACTGTAGGGCACAGATACAAGTTTCCATCGAAAGAACAGAAACGCAAAGCACAACTTTGTAAACTAATTCACTGACGTATCCTCTGTTCAATTATTATAAGAGGAAAACTGAAATGTGATATATCCTTAAACCCTAACCCTAACCCTAACCCAGAACCCTAACCCTAACCCTAAACTTAAACCTAACACTAACCCCTAACCCTAACCCTAAACATAACCCTAAACTAACCCTAACCCTAACCCTAACCCTAACCCTAACCTAACCATAACCCTAACCTTAACCCTGACAATAACCCTAACCCTAACTTGTTCCTAATAGGAACAAGTTTCCATCTAAAGAAAAGAAAGGCAAACCGTAACCCCTAACCTAAACCTACCCTAACCCTAACCCTACCCTAACCCTAACTCTAAAACTAACCCTACCCTAACCCTAAACCTAACCCTAACTTGTTCCTAACAGGAACCTGTTTCCATCTAATGAACAGAAACGCGAAGCAAAACTTTGTAAAATAATTCACATATGTGTCGCACGTTCAATTACTACAACAGGAAAACTGAAAAGTGATATATCTCACTGTACGACACAGGAACAAGTTTCGAGATAAAGAATAGAAAAGCAAAGCACTACTTTGTAAAATAATTCACGTATGTGTCGCCAGTTGAATTATTGCAACAGGAAAACTGAAACGTGATATATCGCAAGGTACAGTACAGTAACGAGTTTCCAACGAAAGAACAGAAATGCAAAGCACTACTCTGTAAACTAAATCACATGTGTTGCTCACTCTATTAGGAATACAGGAAAACTGTAAAATGTTATCTCGCACTGTAAGGCACAGAAACAAGTTTCTATCGAAAGAACAGAAACGCAAAGCACAACTTTGTAAACTAATTCACATACGTGTCGCCTGTTCAATTATTATGAGAGGAAAACTGAAAAGTGATATAACCCTAACCGTAACCCTAACCCTAAGCCCTAACCCTAACCCTACCCTAACCCTAAACCTAACCCTAACCCTAAACTAACACCTTAACACTAACCCTAACCCTAAACGCTAACCCAAACCCTAACCCTAACCCCTGACCCTAAAACCTAACCCTAACCCTAACTTGTTACTAACAGGAACAAGTTTCCAACGGAAGAACATAATCGCAAAGCACTACTTTGTAAATTAAATCACATGTGTGTCACACGCTCAATTAGGAATACAGGAAAACTGAAAAGTGTTATCTCACACTGTACGGCACAGAAACAAGTTTCCATCAAAAAAACATAAATGCAAAGCACAACTTTGTAAACTAATTCACATACTTGTTGCCCGTTCAATTATGACAACAGGAAAACTGAAAATTGATATATCGCACTGTACTGTACATGAACAAGTTTCGAGCGAAAGAACAGAAAAGTAAACACTACTTTGTACACTAATTCACATACGTGTCGCCCGTTGAATTATTACAACAGGAAAACTAAAAAGTGATATATCGCACTGTACAGCACAGGAACATGTTTCAAGCGAAAGAACAGAAACACAAAGCACAACTTTGTAAACTATTTCACAGACGTATTGCCTGTTCAATTATTATAAGATGAAAACTGAAAAGTGATATATCCCTAACCCTAACCCTAACCCTAACCCCAACCCTAAACCAACCCTAAACCTAACCCTAACCCCTAAACCTAACCCTAACCCTACCTGTAACCCTAACCCTAACCCCTAACCCAAACCCCAACTGAAAACCCTAACCCTAACCCTAACCCTAACCCTAACCCTAACTCTAAACCTAACCCTACCCTAACCCTAACCCTAACCCTAACCCTAACTTGTTCCTAACAGGAACCAGTTTCCATCTAAAGAACAGAAACGCAAAGCAAAACTTTGTAAACTAATTCACATATGTGTCACACGTTCAATTATTACAACAGGAAAACTGAAAAGTGATATATCGCACTGTATGGCACAGGAACCAATTTCGAGTGAAAGAACAGAAACGCAAAGCACAACTTTGTAAACTATTTCACACATACGTGTCGCCCGTTCAATTATCATAACAGGAAAACTGAAATGTGATATATCGCACTGTACAGTATAGTAACAAGTTTCGAACGAAAGAACAGAAACGCAAAGCACTACTTTGTAAACTAAATGACATGTGTGTTGCTCGCTCTATTAGGAATACAGGAAAACTGAAAACTGTTATCTCGCACTGTGCGGCACAGAAACAAGTTTCCATCGAAAGAAAAGAAAAGCAAAGCACAACTTTGTAAACTAATTCACATACGTGTCGCCTGTTCAATTATTATGAGAGGAAAACTGAAAAGTGATATAACCCTCACCCTAACCCTAACCCTAAGCCCTAACCCTAACCCTAACCCTAACCTAACCCTAACCTAACCTAACCCTAACCCTAACCCTAACCCTAACCCTAACCCTAACCCTAACCCTAACCCCTAACCCTAAACCTAAAAGTGATACTTGTTCCTAACAGGAACAATTTTCCAACGAAGGAACATAATCACAAAGCACTACCTTGTAAATTAAGTCACATGTGTGTCACTCGCTCAGTGAGGAATACAGGAAAACTGAAAAGTGATATATCGCACTGTACGGCACAGAAACAAGTTTCCATCGAAAGAAAGGAAACGCAAAGCACAACTTTCTAAACTAATTCACATACCTCTCGCCGTTCAATTATTATAACAGGAAAACTGAAAAGTGATATATCGCACTAAACAGTACAGTAACAAGTTTCCAACGAAAGAACAGAAACGCAAAGCACTACTTTGCAAACTAAATCACATGTGTGTCGCTCGCTCAATTAGGAATAGAGGAAAACTGAAAACTGTTATCTCGCACTGTAGGGCACAGATACAAGTTTCCATTGAAAGAACAGAAACGCAAAGCACAACTTTGTAAACTAATTCACTGACGTATCGCCTGTTCAATTATGATAAGAGGAAAACTGAAAAGTGATATATCGCTAACCCTAACCCTAACCCTAACCCTAACCCCTAACCCTAACCCCCAACTAAACCCTAACCCTAACCCTAACCTAACTAACCCTAAACCCTAAACCTAACCCTAACCCTAACCCTAACCCTAACCTAACCCTAACCCTAACCATAACCCTAACAATAACCCTAACACTAACTTGTTCCTAACAGGAACAAGTTTCCATCTAAAGAAAAGAAACGCAAAGCAAAACTTTGTAAACTAATTCACATACGTGTCTCACATTAAATTATTACAACAGGAAAACTGAAAAGTGATACATAGCACTGTATGGCACAGGAACAAGTTTCCATTGCAAGAAGAGAAACACAAAGCACAACTTTGTAAACTAATTCACAGACGACGCTTGTTCAATTATTATAGAGGAAAACTGAAAAGTGATATATCCCTAACCCTAACCCTAACCAAACCCTTAAACTAACCGCAATCCTACACCTAAAACTAACCCCTAATCCTAACCCTAACCCTAACCTAACCCTACCTTAAAACTAACCCTAACCCTAACCCTAACCCTAACCCCTAACCCCTAACCCCTAACCCTAACCTAACCCTAACCTAACCTTAAACCTAACCCTATCCGTAACCCTACCCTAACCCTAACCCTAACCCTAACACTAACCCTAACTTGTTACTAACAGGAACAAGTTTCCATCTAAAGAACAGAAACGCAAAAAAAACTTTGTAAACTAAATCACATACGTGTCGACGCTCAATTATTACAACAGGAAAACTGAAAAGTGATATATCTCACTGTACGGCAAAGGATCAAGTTTCGAGCGAAAGAAAAGAAAAGCAAAGCACTACTTTGTAAACAAATTCACATACGTGTTGACCGTTGAATTATTACAACAGGAAAACTGAAAAGTTATATATCGCACTGCACGGCACAGAATCAAGTTTCCATCGAAAGAAAGAAAACGCAAAGCACAACTTTGTAAACTAATTCACACACGTGTCAATTATTATAACAGGAAAACTGAACCGTGATATATCGCACTGTACAGTACAGTAACGAGTTTCCAAGGAAAGAACAGAAACGCAAAGCACTACTTTGTAAACTAAATCACATGTGTCGCTCGCTCTATTAGGAATACAGGAAAACTGAAAAATGTTATCTCGCACTGTAAGGCAAAGAAACAAGTTTCCATCAAAGAATAGAAATGCAAAGCACAACTTTGTAAACTAATTCACATACGGGTCGCCTGTTCAAGTATTATGAGAGGAAAACTGAAAAGTGATATAACCCTAACACTAACCCTAACCCTAAAAATAAGCTCTAAAACTAACCCTATCCCTAACCCTAAACCCTAACCCTAATCCTAACTCTAACCCTTACCCGAACCCTACCCTAACACTAACACTAACCCTAACCCTATCCCCTAACCCTGACCCTAACCCTAACCTAACCCTAACCCTAACCCTAACTCCTAACCCTAACTTGTTCCTAACAGGAACAAGATTCCAACGAAAGAACATAAAAGCAAAGCACTACTTTGTAAATTAAATCACATGTGTGTCACTCGCTCCAATGAGGAATACAGGAAAACTGAAAAGTGATATATCGCACTGTACAGCAGAGGAAAAGTTTCGAGCAAAAGAACAGAAACGCAAAGCACAACTTTGTAAACGAATTCACAGACGTATCGCCTGTTCAATTATTATAAGAGGAAAACTGAAAAAGTGATATATCACTAACCCTAACCCTAACCCTAACCCCCTAACCTAAACCTACCCTAACCCTAACCCTAATACCTAACCCTAACCCTAACCCTAACCCCTAACCCTAAATTAACCCTAACACTAACCCTAACCCAAAACCCCTAACCTAACCTAACCCTAACCCTAACCCTAACCTAACCCTAACTAAAAACCTAACCCTACCCTAACCCTAACCCTAACCCTAACTTTTTCTAAAAGGAACCAGTTTCCTTCTAAAGAACAGAAAAGCAAAGCAAAACTTTCTAAACTAATTCACATATGTGTCGCACGTTCAATTATTACAACAGGGAAAGTGAAAAGTGATATATCGCACTGTACAGCACAGGAACAAATTTCGAGCGAAAGAACAAAAAAGCAAAGCACTACTTTGTAAACTAATTCACATACGTGTCGCCCATTCAATTATTGCAACAGGAAAAATGAAAAGTGATAAATCACACTGTATGGCACAGAAACAAGTTTCCATCGAAAGAAAGGAAATGCAAAGCACTACTTTGTAAACTAATTCACATACGTGTCGCTAACTTGAATTATTACAACAGGAAAACTAAAAAGTGATATATCGCATTATACAGCACAGGAACAAGTTTCGAGCAAAAGAACGGAAACGCAAAGCACAACTTTGTAAACTAATTCACAGACGTATCGACTGTTCAATTATTATAAGAGGAAAACTGAAAAGTGATATATCACTAACCCTAAACCTAACCCTAAACCTAACCCCTAACCCTAAACCTACCCTAACCCTAACCGTAATCCCTAACCCTAACCCCTAACCCTAAACACTAACCCTAAACCTAACCCTAACCCCTAAACCCTAACCCCTAACCCCTAACCCTTTGTTCCTAACAAACAAGTTTCCAACTAAAGAACATAAACACAACCCTACTCCCTAAACTAAATAACACCTAACTTGTTCCTAACAACAGGAAAACCAAAAGTGATATATCACATCTAAAGACAGAAACAAGTTTCCATCGAAAGAACAGAAAAGCAAAGTAAACTTTGTAAACTAATTCATATACTTGTCGCCTGCTCAATTATTACAACAGGAAAACTGAAAAGTGATATATCGCACTGTACAGCAAAGAAACAAGTTTCCAAAGAAAGAACAGAAAAGCAAAGCACTACTTTGTAAACTAATTCACATTCATGTCGCCCGTTGAATTATTGCAACAGGAAAACTGAAAAGTGATATATCACACTGTACAGCACAGAAACAAGTTTCCATCCAAAGAACAGAAACGCAAAGCACAACTTTTGTAAACTAATTCACATACCTGTCGCCTGTTCAATTATTATAAGAGGAAAACTGAAAAGTGATATAACCCTAACCCTAACCCTAACCCTCCCCTAAGCCCTAACCCTAAACCTAACCCTAACCCTAACCTAAAACCAAAACCCTAACCCTAACCCTAACCCTAACCCTAACCCTAACCCTAACCCTAACCCAAACCCTAACCCTAACCCTAACCCTAACCATAACCCTAAACTTGTTCCTAACAGGAACAAGTTTCCAACTAAAGAAAATAAAATCTAAAGCAATACTTTGTAAATTAAATCACATGTGTGTCACTCACTCAATGAGGAATACAGAAAAACTGAAAAGTGATATATCGCACTGTACAGCAGAGGAACAAGTTTCCATCGAAAGAACAGAAAAGCAAAGCACTACTTTTAAACGGAATCATGTGTGTCGCTCGCTCAATTAGGAATACAGGAAAACTGAAAAGTGTTATCTCGCACTGTAGGGCACAGAAACAAGTTTCCATCAAAAGAACAGAAAACTAAAGCACAGCTTTGTAAACTAATTCACATACGTGTCGTGTGTTGAATCATTACAACAGGAAAACTGAAAAGTGATATATCGCACTGTACAGTACAGTAACAAGTTTACAAGGAAAGAACAGAAATGCAAAGCACTACTTTGTAAACTAAATCATATGTGTGTCGCTTGCTCAATTAGGAATCCAGGAAAACTGAAAAGTGTTATCTCGCACTGTACGGCACAGAAACAAGTTTCCATCGAAAGAACAGAAAAGAAAGCACTACTTTTAAACGGAATCACGTGTGTTGCTCGCTTAATTAGGAATACAGGAAAACTGAAATGTGTTATCTCGCACAGTACGGCACAGAAACAAGTTTCCATCGAAAGAATATAAATGCAAAGCACAACTTTGTGAACTAATTCACATACGTGTGGCCCGTTCAATTATTACAACAGGAAAACTGAAAATTGATATATCGCACTTTACAGTACAGGAACAAGTTTCGAGCGAAAGAACAGAAAAGCAAACACTACTTTGTAAACTAATTCACAGACGTGTAGCCCGTTGAATTATTACAACAGGAAAACTAAAAAGTGATATATCGCACTGTACAGCACAGGAACAAGTTTCGAGCGAAAGAACAGAAACGCAAAGCACAACTTCGTAAACTAATTCACAGACGTATCGCCTGTTCAATTATTATAAGAGGAAAACTGAAAAGTGATATATCACTAACACTAACCCTAACCCTAACCTAAACCCTAACCCTAACAAACCCTACCCTAACCCTAACTCTAAAACTAACCCTAGAAAAACCCTTAAACCCTAACTTTTCCTAACAGGAACCAGGTTCTATCTAAAGAACAGAAAACGTGTAAAACTTAGTAAACTAATTATTATCAACAACAGGAAAACTGAAAAGTGATATATCGTTTGTAAGGCACAGGAACAAATTTCCATCTAAAGAACAGAAAAGCAAAGCACTACTTTGTAAACTAATTCACATACGTGTCGCCTGTTGAATTATTGCAACAGGAAAACTGAAAAGTGATATATCACACTGTATGGCAAAGAAACAAGTTTCCATCTAAAGAACAGAAACGCAAAGCACAAATTTGTAAACTAATTCACATACATGTCTCCCATTAATTATAAAAGGAAAACTGAAACGTGATATATCGCACTGTACAATTATTAAGTTTCAGGAAAACAGAAACGCAAAACTACTTATAAACTAAATCACATGTGTGTGTAAATCAATTAGGAATCCAGAAACAAGTTTCCATCTAAAGAACATCTAAAGAAAACGCAAAGCAATACTTTGTAAACTAATTCACATATGTGTCGACGCTCAATTATTACAACAGGAAAACTGAAAAGTGATATATCGCACTGTACGGGCACAGAAACAAGTTACCATCAAAGAACAGAAACGCAAAGCACAACTTTGTAAACTAATTCACATAATGTGTCCTGTTCAATTATTATGAGAGGAAAACTGAAAAGTGATATAACCCTAACACTAACCCTAAACCTAACCCCTAACCCTAACCCTACCCTAACCCTAACCCTAACCCTAACCCTAACCCTAACCCTAACCCTAAACCCTAACCCTAAACCTAACCCTAACAGCCCTAACCCTAACCCTAAACCCTAACCCTAACCCTAACCTAATCCTAACCCTAACCCTAACCCTAACACTAACCCTAACCCTAAGTTGTTCGTAACAGGAACAAGTTTCCAACTAAAGAACAGAAACGCAAAGCAAAACTTTGTAAACTAATTCACGTACGTGTCTTACGTTCAATTATTACAATAGGAAAACTGAAAAGTGATATATCGCACTGTAAGGCACAGGAAGAAGTTTCGAGCGAAAAAACAGAAAAGCAAAGCACTACTTTTAAACGGAATCACGTGTGTCGCTCGCTCAATTAGGAATACAGGAAAACTGAAAAGTGTTATCTCGCACTGTACGGCACAGAAACAAGTTCCCATCGAAAGAACAGAAATGCAAAGCACAACATTGTAAACTAATTCACATACGTGTTGCCTGTTCAATTATTATGAGAGGAAAACTGAAAATTGATATAACCCTAACACTAACCCTCAACCTAAGCCCTAACCCTATCCCTACCCCAACCCTAACCCCTAACCCTAACCCTACCCTAACCATAACAAAACTAACCCTAACCCCTAACCCAAACCTTAACCCTAACCATAACCCTAACCCTAACCCTAACACTAACCCTAACCCTAACCCTAACCTAACCCTAACCCTAACCCCTACCCCTAACCCTAACCTAAACCTGTTAAACCCTAAACAAGATTACAACAAAAGAACAACCCTAATCCTACCTAAACTAACCCTAACCTAACCTGCTAACCCTAACCTAAAAAGTGATATATCGCTAAGCAAGGAACAAGTTTCCATCTAAAGAACAGAAACGCAAAGCAAAACTTTGTAAACTAATTCACATAGGTGTCGTACATTCCATTATTACAACAGGAAAACTGAAAAGTGATATATCGCACTGTATGGCAAAGAAACAAGTTTTCATCGAAAGAACAGAAACGCAAAGAACCACTTTGTAAACTATTTCACATACGTGTCGCCTGTTCAATTATTATGAGAGGAAAACTGACAAGTGATATAAACCGAACCCTAACTCTAACCCTAAGCCCTAACCCTAACCCTACCCTGACCCTAACCCAAACCATAACACTACCCTAACCCCAACCCTAAACCTAACCCTAACCCCAACCCTAACCCTAACCCTAACCCTAACACTACCCTAACCCTAACACTAACTCTAACCCTAACCATAAACCTAGCCCTAACTTTTTCTTAACAGGAACACGTTTCCGAAAAAAGAACATAAACGCAAAGCACTACTTTGTAAAATAAATCACATGTGTGTTGCTCGCTCAATTAGGAATACAGGAAAACTGAAAAGTGATATATCGCACTCGACAGCACAGGAACAAGTTTACAATGAAAGAACAGAAAAGCAAAGCACAACTTTGTAAACTAAATCACATGTGTGTTGCTCGCTCAATTAGGAATACAGGAAAACTGAAAAGTGTTTTCTCGCACTGTACGGCACAGTAACAAGTTTCCATCGAAAGAACAGAAACACAAAGCACAACTTTGTAAACTAATTCACATACGTGTCGCCTGTTCAATTATTATGAGAGGAAAACTGAAAAGTGATATAATCCTAACCCTAACCCTAACCCTAAAGAACCTAAACCTAACCCCCTAACCCTAAACCTAAAACTTAACCCCTAACCCTAACCCTAACCCTGAAAAGTAACCCTAACCCTAACCCTAAACCTAACCAGAAACGCAACCTAACCTAAACTAAAAGTGTATATAACAGGAACAAGAACAGAAACGCAAAGCACAACTTTGTAAAATAATTCACATACATATCGCCTGTTCAATTATTATGAGAGGAAAACTGAAAAGTGATATAACCCTAAACCTAACCCTAACCCTAAGCCCTAAGCCTAACCCTACACTAACCCTAACCCTAACCCTAACCTTAAAACCCTAACCCTAACCCTAACCCTAACCCTAACCCTAACCCTAACCCTAACCCTAACCCTAACCCTAACCCTAACTTGTTCCTAACAGGAACAAGTTTCCAACGAAAGAACGTAATCGCAAAGCACTACTTTGTGAACTAAATCACATGTGTGTCACTCGCTCCATGAGGAATACAGGAAAACTGAAAAGTGATATATCGCATTGTACAGCAGAGGAACAAGTTTCCATCGAAAGAACAGAAAAGCAAAGCACTACTTTTAAATGGAATTACATGTATAGCTCGCTCAATTAGGAATACAGGAAAACTGAAAAGTGTTATCTCGCACTGTACGGCAAAGAAACAAGTTCCCATCGAAAGAACAGAAATGCAAAGCACAACATTGTAAACTAATTCACATACGTGTTGCCTGTTCAATTATTATGAGAGGAATACTGAAAATTGATATAACCCTAACACTAACCCTAAACCTAAGCCCTAACCCTATCCCTACACCAACCCTAACCCCTAACCCTAACCCTACCCTAACCATAAAACTAACCCTAACCCCTAACCCAAACCTTAACCCTAACCCTAACCATACCTAACCCTAACCCTAACCCTAACCCTAACCCTAACCCTAACCTAACCCCTAACACTAACCCTAACCCTAAACCTAACCCTACCCTAAACCTAACCCTTAACCTAACCCTAACCCTAATCCTACCCTAACCCTAACCCTAACCCTAACTTGTTACTAACAGGAACAAGTTTCCATCTAAAGAACAGAAACTCAAAGCAAAACTTTGT
>JAEOAE010002575.1:0-52500 GCA_036365155.1 Meriones psammophilus | reverse complement strand
TTCACATACTTGTGGCCTGTTCAATTATTATAAGAGGAAATCTGAAAAGTGATATAACCCTAACCCTAACCCTAACATTAACGCTAACCCTAACAATACCCTAACCCTAACCCTAACTCTAACCCTAATCCTAACCCTACCCAAACCCTAACCCAAACCCTGTCCTAACCCTAACCCTACACTAACCCTAACCCTAACCCTAACCCTAACCCCAACAGTACCCTAACGCTAACCCTAACACTAACCCTAAACCTAAACCTAAACCTATCTTGTTCCTAACAGGAAAACAGGAAAACTGAAAACTGTTATCTCCCACTGTACAACACAGAAACAAGTTTCCATCAAAAGAACAGAAAGGCAAATCACTACTTTGTAAACTAAATCACATGTGTGTCCCTCGCTCAATGAGGAATACAGGAAAACTGAAAAGTGTTATCTCGCACTGTGCGGCACAGAAACAAGTTTCCATCGAAAGAACAGAAACACAAAGCACAACTTTGTCAACTAATTCACATATGTGTCGCCTGTTCAATTATTATGAGAGGAAAACTTAAAAGTGATATAACCCTAACCCTAACCCTAACCCTAGCCCCTAACCCTAAACCTACCCTAACCCTAACACTAACCCTAACCCTAACCCTAACCCTAACCCTAACCCTAACCCTAACCCTAAGCCTAAACCTAAACCTAACCCTAACCCTAACCGAAACCTAACCTTAACTTGTTCCTAACAGGAACAAGTTTCCAACAAAAGAACATAAACGGAAAGCAGTACTTTGTAAACTTAATCACATGTGTGTTGCTCGCTCAATTAGGAATACCGGAAAAATGAAAAGTGATATATCGCACTCTACATCACAGGAACAAGTTTCCGACGAAAGAAAAAAAAGCAAAGCACTAATTTGTAAATGGAATCACAAGTGTGTCGCTCGCTCAATTAGGAATACAGGAAAACTGAAAAGTGTTATTTCCCACTGTATGGCACTGAAACAAGTTTCCATCGAAATAACAGAAAAGCAAAGCACAACTTTTTTAACTATTTCACATACATGTTGTCCATTTAATTATTATAACAGGAAAACTGAAAAGTGATATATTACACTGTACAGCAAATAATCTAGTTTTCATCAAAAGAACAGAAACGCAAAGCACTACTTTGTAAATTATTTCACATATGTGTCGCCTGTACAATTATTATAAGAGAAAAACTGAAATGTGATATAATCCTAACCCTAACCCTAACCCTATCCCTAACCTTACCCTAACCCTAACCCTAACCGTAACCCAAACCCTAACCCTACCCTAACCCTAACACTAACCCTAACCCTAACAGTACCCTAACCCTAACACTAACACTAACCCTAACCCTAAACCTAACCCTAACTTGTTCCTAACATGAATACAGGAAAACTGAAAAGTGTTATCACCCACTGTACGGCACAGACACAATTTTCAAACTAAAGAACAGAAACGCAAAGCAAAACTTTGTAAACTAATTCACATACGTGTCACCCGTACAATTATAACAGGAAAACTGAAAAGTGATGTATTGTCCTGTACAGCAAAGAAACAAGAATCCATCGAAAGAACAGAAACGCAAAGCACAACTTTGTAAACTAATTCACATACGTGTCGCCCATTCAATTATTTTAACAGGAAAAGTGAGAAGTGATATCTCGCCCTGTACCGCACAGAAACAAGTTTACAACAAAAGAACAGAAACACAAAGCAAAACTTTGTAAACAAAATCAAATGTGTGTCGCCCGTTCAATTATTATAACAGGAAAACTGAGAAGTGATATCTCGCACTGTACCGCACACAAACAAGTTTCCAACGAAAGAACAGAAAAGCATATCACTACTTTGTAAACTAAATCACATGTGTGTTGCTTGCTCAATTAGGAATACAGGAAAACTGAAAAGTGATATATCGCACTGTACAGCAAAGAAACAATTTTCATTGAAAGAACAGAAATGCAAAGCACTACTTTGTAAACTGTTTCACATACATGTCGCCTGTTCAATTATTACAAGAGGAAAACTGAAATGTGATATAACCCTAACCCTAACCCTAACCCTAACCCTAACCTTAACCCTACCTAACCCTAACGCTAACCCTAACTCTACCCTAACCCTAACCTTACCCTAACCCTATCCCTAACACTACCATAACCCCTAACCTAACCTTAACCCTAACCCTAACCCTAACACTAAACATAACCCTAACTTGTTCCTAACAGGAATACAGCAAAACTAAAAAGTGTTATCTCCCACTGTACAGCACAGAAACAAGTTTCCATCAAAAGAACAGAAACGCAAAGCACAACTTTGTAAACTAATTCTCATAGGTGTTGCCCGTTCAATTATTTTAACAAGAAAAATTAGTAGTGATATCTCGCACTGTCCCGCACAGAAACAAGTTTCCAACAAAAGAACAGACACACAAAGCACAACTTTGTAAACTAAATCAAATGTGTGTCACCCGTTCAATTATTTTAACAGGAAAACTGAACAGTGATATATCGCACTGTACAGCACAGGAACAAGTTTCCAACGAAAGAACAGAAAAGCAAATCCCTACTTTGTAAATTAAATCACATGTGTGTCGCTTGCTCAATTAGGAATACAGGAAAACTGAAAAGTGATATGTCAGGAAAATGAAGGTCTAGTGAGGTCTAGTGGTTTCAGTGTGTGCGTTGGTTATTCAGCTATACCTGTAGAAAGAAAGTTCGCAGGTGCAGAAGGGCAAATGTGGCGTAGCGTGTGTTTGAGCGTGTGTGCTTGTGGGTGTGTCCTAAGGGACAGGGTGCTCAGTGAAGAATTCTCCAGATACCAGAGAAAAATAAGTCTGATCTGAAGAATCCAGGAACAGACAGTGAACACGAGAGATAACCAAATGGCCAGAGGACGGCGAAAGAACACAACCAACGCAAATCATGATATCATGGCTTCACCGGCGATCTCCAAAATTATTGGACACTCCAACTCAGCAGAAACAGAAAAAGAAAATGATTTTAAAGCTATGATTATCCAGTTATTTGAGGCACATAAAGAAGAAACCAAAAAATCTCTCAGAGAAATAGTCATAGAGATTCAAACAGTTAAAGAGGATACAAAAAAATCCCTTAACGATTTGGCCTCCCAAATAGAAACAAAGACAAACGAGGTGAACGAAGAAGCTCTTAAAGAAACACATGCAAATATAGCCAAAGAATTGGAGGCAGAAACAGAAGCACTAAGAGAGGAAACAAACAAAAAAATACAGTCCATCTTGGAGACACAGGAATCCACACTCAAACAGATGAAGGAAATGTTGCAAGACATGAAAACAGAATTAGAATCAATAAAGAAAACACAAACTGAGAAAACCCTGGAACTGAAGAACTTAGAGAAAAGAGAAGGAATCTCAAAGGTAAGCATCACTAATAGAATTCAAGAGATGGAAGAGAGAATCTCAGGTGCTGAAGATACACTCACAGAAATTGATACTTCTCTCAAAGCAAAAATAAAATCAGAAAAATCCCAAACACAAACCATCCAAGAAATCAAGGATGCCATGAAAAGGCAAAATATAAGAATAATAGGAATTGAAGAAGAAGAGGAGTCCAGGCTACAAGGTCCAGAAAATATTTTCAAGAAAATCATAGAAGAAAATTTTTCCCAACCTAAAGAAAAGAGATGTCCACAAACATACAAGAGGCCTACAGAACACCAAATAGACTAGACCAGAGAAGAAACTCCTCACGCCACATCATAGTCAAAACACTTAATCTACAGAACAAAGAAAAGATACTAAAAGCAGCAAGGGAAAAAGGCCAAGTAACATATAAAGGCAAACCTATCAGAATCACACGGACTTCTCATCAGAAACTATGAAAGCCAGAAGAGCCTGGGGAGAGATCATGCGGGCCCTAAGGGACCACAGGTGCCAACCTAGACTACTTTACCCAGCAAAGCTTTCAATCAACATAGATGGAGAAAATAAAATATTCCACGACAAAACTAAATTTAAGCAATATTTGAACAGCAACCCAGCCCTACAGAAGATACTAGAAGGAAAATTCCAATCCAATGAAAACAAATACACCCAAGAAAACATAGGTTAAAGATATTTTCCAACAAAAGTCAAAAGCAAACAAGCAATGATCCACAGTAACATCGCCAACTCCACAATAATAGGAAATAACATTCAATGGTCATTAATATCTATCAACATCAATGGACTCAACTCTCCAATAAAAAGACACAGACTAACAGAATGGGTGCGGAAACAGGATCGAACAGTCTGCTGCATCCAAGAAACACACCTAAGCAAAAAAGATAAACATTACCTCAGAGTAAAAGGCTGGAAAACAGTTTTTCAAGCAAATGGACCCAAAAAACAAGCAGGAGTGGCTATCCTAATATCTAATAAAATAGATTTTCAACCAAAACTAATCAAAAAAGACATAGAGGGGCACTACATTTTCATCAAAGGAAAAATTCACCAAGAAGACATCACAATTCTAAACATCTATGCCCCAAATACAAGAGCACCCACATTCATAAATGAAACATTATTAAAACTTAAACCACACATTGATGGC
The DNA here is from genome assembly GCA_036365155.1 of Meriones psammophilus. Lineage (NCBI taxonomy): Eukaryota > Metazoa > Chordata > Mammalia > Rodentia > Muridae > Meriones > Meriones psammophilus. Next base: position 47,914 of record JAEOAE010002575.1, on the reverse strand, counting down.
AATACCTAATAGTGGGTGACTTCAACACCCACTCTCACCAAGGGACAGATCAACTAGACAGAAACCAAATAGGGAAATAAAAGCACTTACAGAGTCCCTAAATCAAATGGACCTAATAGACGTCTACAGATCTTTCCACCCAAACTCAAAAGAGTATACCTTCTTTTCAGCACCTCATGGAACCTTCTCCAAAATAGACCATATAGTTGGTCACAAAGCAAGCCTCAACAGATATAAAAAGATTGAGATAATCCCTTGTATTCTATCGGACCACCATGGACTAAAGCTGGACATCAACAACAATGGAAACAACAAAAAGCCGACACGCACATGGAAACTGAACAACTTGCTACTCAATGACAGCTGGGTTAAGGAAGAAATAAAGAAAGAAATTAAAGACTTCTTAGAATTCAATGAAAATGAAGGCACAACATACCCAAATTTATGGGACACATTGAAAGCGGTGCTCAGAGGAAAATTTATAGCACTAAGTGCCTTCAAGAAGAAATTTATAACATCACATACAAGTAACTTAATGTTCCAACTGAAAACCCTAGAAAAAAAAGAAGCAGATACACCCAAGAGGAGCAGAAGGCTGGAAATAATCAAACTCAGGGCTGAAATCAATCAATTAGAAACAAATAAAACTATTCAAAGAATCAATGAAACAAAAAGCTGGTTCTTTGAGAAAATCAACAAGATAGACAAACCCTTAGCCAAGCTAACTAAAAAGCAGAGAGAATCTATCCAAATCAGCAAAATCAGAAATGAAAAGGGGGACATAACTACAGACACTGAAGAAATTCAAACGATCATTAGGTCATACTACAAAAGCCTATACGCCACAAAATTTGAAAATTTAAACGAAATGGACAATTTTCTTGATAGATTCCATCTACCAACATTAAGTCAAGATCAGATAGAAAGACTGAATAGACCTATATCCCCAAGGAAATTGAAACAGTCATTCACAGCCTCCCCTCCAAAAAGCCCTGGGCCAGATGGTTTCAGCGCAGAATTCTACCAGACCTTCAAAGAAGTGCTAATACCAATTCTCCTCAAACTATTCCACAAAATAGAAACAGAAGGAACATTACTAAACTCATTCTATGAAGCGACAGTTACCTTGATACCCAAACCACACAAAGACCCAACAAAAAAGAGAACTTTAGACCTATCTCTCTTATGAATATTGATGCAAAAATACTCAATAAAATACTTGCAAACCGAATACAAGAACACATCAAAGATATCATCCATCATGACCAAGTAGGCTTCATCCCAGGCATGCAAGGGTGGTTCAACATACGGAAATCCATCAATGTAATCCACCACATAAACAAACTGAAGGAGAAAAACCACATGATCATCTCCTTGGATGCCGAAAAGCATTTGACAAAGTCCAACACCCATTCATGTTTAAAGTATTGGAGAGATCAGGGATACAAGGCACATACTTAAACATAGTAAAGGCAATATACAGCAAGCCTACAGCCAACATCAAACTCAATGGAGAGAAACTTAAATCAATCCCACTGAAATCAGGGACAAGACAAGGCTGCCCACTCTCCCATATCTCTTCAACATAGTACTTGAAGTCTTAGCCAGAGCAATAAGACAACTAAAGGAGATCAAGGGGATACAAATTGGAAAGGAAGAGGTCAAAGTGTCACTATTCGCAGATGATATGATAGTATACATGAGTGACCCCAAAAATTCAACCAGAGAACTCCTTCAGCTGATAAACACCTTCAGCAAAGTGGCAGGATACAAAATCAACTCAAAAAAATCAGAAGCCCTCCTGTATACCAAAGACAAAAGGGCCGAGAAAGAAATTAGGGAAACAACACCCTTCACAATAGCCACTAATAACATAAAGTACCTTGGGGTGACTCTAACCAAGCAAGTGAAAGACCTGTTTGAGAAAAACTTCAAGTCTCTGAAGAAAGAAATTGAAGAAGATCTCAGAAGTTGGAAAGATCTCCCGTGCTCATGGATTGGTAGGATTAACATTGTGAAAATGGCCATCCTGCCAAAAGCAATCTACAGATTTAATGCAATTCCCATCAAAATACCAACTCAATTCTTTTCAGACCTTGAAAAAAAGATTCTCAGCTTCATATGGAGAAACAAAAAACCTAGAATCTCCAAAACAACCCTATACAACAACAGATCATCTGGAGGTATCTCCATTCCCAATCTCATGCTGTACTACAGAGCAATAGTAATAAAAACTGCATGGTATTGGCATCGAAACAGAAAGGAGGACCAATGGAACCGAATTGAAGACCCAGAAATAAACCCACGTACGTACCTATGAATACTCAATTTTTGACAAAGCAGCCAAAACCACTCAATGGAAAAAAGATAGCATCTTCAACAGATGGTGCTGGTCTAATTGGATGTCTACATGCAGAAAAATGAAAATAGATCCACATTTATCACCCTGCACAAAACTAAAGTCCAAGTGGATCAAAGACCTAAACATAAAACCAGATACGCTAAATCTGCTAGAAGAAAAAGTAGGGAACAGCCTAGAACTCATTGGCACAGGAGACAACTTCCTGAACAGAACTCCAACAGCACAGGCTTTAAGAGAAACAATCAATAAATGGGACCTCATGAAACTGAAAAGCTTCTGTAAAGCAAAGGACACCGTCATCAAAACAAAACGACTGCCTACAGATTGGGAAAGAATCTTCACCAACCCTCTATCTGACAGAGGGCTAATATCTAGTATATATAAAGAACTAAAGAAGCTGAAAAGCAGCAAAACAAGTAATCAAATTAAAAAATGGGGAACGGAGCTAAACAGAGAATTCTCTGTAGAGGAATATAGAATGGCAGAGAAACACTTAAAGAAATGCTCAACGTCATTAGCCATTAGGGAAATGCAAATCAAAACGACCCTAAGATTTCACCTTACACCCATCAGAATGGCCAAGATGAAAAACACAAATGACAACACATGTTGGAGAGGTTGTGGAGAAAGGGGAACCCTCCTCCATTGCTGGTGGGAATGTAATCTGGTACAACCACTTTGGAAGTCAATCTGGCGCTTTCTCAGATAATTAGGAATAGCGCTTCAAGATCCAGCTATACCACTGCTAGGCATATACCCAAAATTTGCTCAAGTACACAATAAGGACATTTGCTCAACCATGTTTGTAGCAGCTTTATTTGTAATAGCCAGAACCTGAAACAACCCAGATGTCCATCAACGGAGGAATGGATACAGAAATTGTGGTATTTCTACACAATGGAATACTACTCAGCAATCAAAAAGGAGGAAATCATGAAATTTGCAGGCAAATGGTGGGATCTAGAAAAGATCATTCTGAGTAAAGTATCCCAGAAGGAGAAAGACAAACATGGAATATACTCGCTTATATAGACCTAAAAGATAGGATAAACATAATGAAATCTATACACCTAAAGAAGATAATCAAGAAAGCAGATATGGGGTATGATGATCTATCCTCATTTAGAAAGACAAATGGGATATGCATTGAACGTATGACAGGAGTCTACCGCAGAAAACATCTGAAAGACTCTACCTAGCAGTGCTCCAAAATAGATACTAAGACTCACAACCAAACTTTCGGCAGAGTGCAGAGAATCATATGAAAGAAGGGGAGTTTGATGTGGAAAGGATAGGAGCTCCACAAGGACCAAACATATCTGGGCACAGGGTCTTTTCTGAGATGGACACTCAACCAAAGTCCATGAGAGGATAAAACCTAGAACCTCTGCTCAGATGTGACCTGTGATAGCTCAGTAATCACTTGGTTTCCCATAGTAAGGGGAACAAGGACTATTTCTAACATATTTCACATACGTGTCGCCTGTTCAATTATCATAAGAGGAAGTTCAACTTTGTAAACTAAATCACATGTGTGTCGCTCGCTCAATTAGGAATACAGGAAAACTGAAAAGTGATATATTGCACTCTACAGCACAGGAACAAGTTTCCGATGAAAGAACAGAAAAGCAAAGCACTAATTTGTAAACGGAATCACATGTGTGTGTCGCTGGCTCAATTGGGAATACAGGAAAACTGAAAAGTGTTATCTCCCACTGTATGGCACAGAAACAAGTTTCCATCGAAAGAACAGAAACGCAAAGCACAACTTTGTAAACTAATTCACATACGTGTCGCCCGTTCAATTATTATAACAGGAAAACTGAAAAGTGATATATCGCACTGTACTGAACAGAAACAACTTTCGAACGAAAGAACAAAAACACAAAGCACAACTTTGTAAACTAATTCACATACGTGTCGCCCGTTCAATTATTATAACAGGAAAACTGAAAAGTGATATATCGCACTGTACTGAACAGAAACAACTTTTTCAACGAAAAGAACAGAAACATAAAAGCACAACTTTGTAAACTAATTCACATACGTGTCGCCTGTTCAATTATTATAACAGGAAAACTGAAAAGTGATATATCGCTGTGTACTGAACAGAAACAACTTTCAACGAAAAGAACAGAAACGCAAAGCACAACTTTGTAAACTAATTCACATACGTGTCGCCCGTTCAATTATTATAACAGGAAAACTGAAAAGTGATATATCGCACTGTACTGAACAGAAACAACTTTTCCAACGAAAGAACAACAAAACAACTTTGTAAACTAATTCACATACGTGTCGCCCGTTCAATTATTATAACAGGAAAACTGAAAAGTGATATATCGCACTGTACTGAACAGAAACAACTTTCGAACGAAAGAACAGAAACGCAAAGCACAACTTTGTAAACTAATTCACATACGTGTCGCCCGTTCAATTATTATAACAGGAAAACTGAAAAGTGATATATCGCACTGTACTGAACAGAAACAACTTTCGAACGAAAACTTTGTAAAACAACAAAAAAGTGATATATCGCAAAACAAGTTTCCACACAAAACCCTTTGTAAACTAATTCACATACGTGTCGCCCGTTCAATTATTATAACAGGAAAACTGAAAAGTGATATATCGCACTGTACTGAACAGAAACAACTTTCAAACGAAAGAACAGAAAACATAAAGCACAACTTTGTAAACTAATTCACATACGTGTCGCCCGTTCAATTATTATAACAGGAAAACTGAAAAGTGATATATCTCACTGTACTGAACAGAAACAACTTTCGAACGAAAGAAAAGAAACGCAAAGCACAACTTTGTAAACTAATTCACATACGTGTCGCCCGTTCAATTATTATAACAGGAAAACTGAAAAGTGATATATCGCACTGTACTGAAAAGAAACAAGTTTTCATCGAAATAACAGAAACGCAAAAGAACTACTTTGTAAACTATTTCACATAAACTGTCGCCTGTTCAATTATTATAACAGGAAAACTGAAAAGTGATATATATCTAACCTAAAACAACTTTAACCTAAAACCCTAACCTAACTAACCTAACCTAACCTCACATAACCTAACCAATTATTATAACAACCTAACCCTAAACCTAACCCTAACCCTAACCCTAACCAACTAACCTAACCTAACCTAAAAAACCTAACCTAACAACCCTAAAACTAACTAACCTAACCCTAACCCTAACCTAATTATAATAACAACCTAACTGAAAAGTGAACCCTATCCCTAACTGTTCAGGGGCAAGTTTACAACGAAAAAGAACATAAACGCAAAGTTCAACTTTGTAAACTAAATCACATGTGTGTGTCGCTCGCTCAATTAGGAATACAGGAAAACTGAAAAGTGATATATTGCACTCTACAGCACAGGAACAAGTTTCCGATGAAAGAACAGAAAAGCAAAGCACTAATTTGTAAACGGAATCACATGTGTGTGTCGCTGGCTCAATTGGGAATACAGGAAAACTGAAAAGTGTTATCTCCCACTGTATGGCACAGAAACAAGTTTCCATCGAAAAAACAGAAACACAAAGCACAACTTTGTAAACTAATTCACATACGTGTCGCCCGTTCAATTATTATAACAGGAAAACTGAAAAGTGATATATCGCACTGTACTGAACAGAAACAACTTTCAAACGAAAGAACAGAAACACAAAGCACAACTTTGTAAACTAATTCACATACGTGTCGCCCGTTCAATTATTATAACAGGAAAACTGAAAAGTGATATATCGCACTGTACTGAACAGAAACAACTTTTCAGCGAAAAAGAACAGAGCATAAAAACACAACTTTGTAAACTAATTCACATACGTGTCGCCCGTTCAATTATTATAACAGGAAAACTGAAAAGTGATATATCGCACTGTACTGAACAGAAACAACTTTTTTCATAAAACAAACAAAACAACTTTTTGTAAACTAATTCACATAACGTGTCGCCCTGTTCAATTATTATAACAAAACTGAAAATAATCACAACAACAAAAAAAGTTTTCAAAAAACAAAAAAAAACAAACTAATTCACATACGTAACCCGTTCAATTATTATAACAGGAAAACTGAAAAGTGATATATCGCACTGTACTGAACAGAAACAACTTTTCAACAAAAACAGAAACATAAAGCACAACTTTGTAAACTAAATCACATACACATGTCCCCGTTCAATTATTATAACAACAGGAAAACTGAAAAGTGATATATCGCACTGTACTGAACAGAAACAACTTTTTCATCGAAAAGAACAGAAAAGCAAAAAACAACTTTGTAAACTAATTCACATATACGTGTGTCCCGTTCAATTATTATAACAGGAAAACTGAAAAACTGTGATATGATATATCTCCTAACACTGTACTGAACAGAAACAACTTTCAACAGAAAAAAACAGAAAAGCAAAATTATTATAACAGAAAACAAAAAATAAACTAATTCACATACGTGTCGCCCGTTCAATTATTATAACAGGAAAACTGAAAAGTGATATATCGCACTGTACTGAACAGAAACAACAACAACAAACAAGAAAGAACAAAAAAACAAAAGCACAACTTTGTAAACTAATTCACATACGTGTAACCCGTTCAATTATTATAACAGGAAAACTGAAAAGTGATATATAACACTGTACTGAACAGAAACAACTTTCGAAAGAACAGAAAGAAAAACAGAAACATAAAATACGTGTCACAACAATTTGTAAAAAACTAAAAGTGATATATCACATGAAACAGAAACAACTTCCAACAAAGAACAAAAAGTTCAAAACTTATTAAACTAATTCACAGGAAAATAATAACAGGAAAACTGAAAAGTGATATATCGCACTGTACTGAACAGAAACAAAACAAGTTTCAACGAAAAGAACAGAAAAGCAAAAAACAACTTTGTAAACTAATTCACATATACGTGTCGCCCGTTCAATTATTATAACAGGAAAACTGAAAAGTGATATATCGCACTGTACTGAACAAAACAAGTTTTTTTCAAAAAAACAGAAAAACAAAAAACAACTTTGTAAACTAAACACATACATGTCGCCTGTTCAATTATTATAACAGGAAAAAAAAAAAAACCCTATATCGCACTGTACTGAACCTAACCTAACAACTTTTCAACCTAAAAAGAAAACACAAAACTAAACTAAACCTAACCTAACCTAATTCAAACATAAACCCTAACCTAACCAATTATTATAACAGGAAAACTGAAAAGTGATATATCCTAACCTGAACCTAACCCTAAAAACCTAAACAAACAACAAGTTTTACAACAAAAAACATAAACCAAAAGTTCAACTTTGTAAACTAAATCACATGTGTGTCGCCAATCAATTATTAATACAGGAAAACTGAAAAGTGATATATTGCACTCTACAGCACAGGAACAAGTTTCAACATGAAAGAACAGAAAAGCAAAAAGCACAAATTTGTAAACTAAAATCACATGTGTGTGTGTCTGGGCTCAATTATTATAACAGGAAAACTGAAAAGTGATATATCCCACTGTACTGCACAGAAACAAGTTTCCATCGAAAAAACAAAAAACAAAAAAAAATTTGCTTTGTAAACTAATTCACATACGTGTGTCGCCCGTTCAATTATTATAACAGGAAAACTGAAAAGTGATATATCCACTGTACTGAACAGAAACAACTTTCCAACAAAGAACAGAAACATAAAAGCACAACTTTGTAAACTAATTCACATACGTGTCGCCCGTTCAATTATTATAACAGGAAAACTGAAAAGTGATATATCGCACTGTACTGAACAGAAACAACTTTCAAAAAAGAACAGAAAGCAAAAAGCACAACTTTGTAAACTAATTCACATAAACTAATTCACATGTCGCCCGTTCAATTATTATAACAGGAAAAACTGAAAAGTGATATATATATATACTGTACTGAACAGAAACAACTTTTCAGCGAAAGAACAGAAGCATAAAGCACAACAACTGTAAACTAATTCACATACGTGTCGTCCCCGTTCAATTATTATAACAGGAAAACTGAAAAGTGATATATCGCACTGTACTGAACAGAAACAACTTTTCAAACAAAGAACAAAACATAAAAAGCACAACTTTGTAAACTAATTCACATTCACATAAAAAAAAAAAAGTCAATTATTATAACATTAAAACTGACTGAAAAGTGATATATCGCATGTACTGAACAGAAACAACTTTTTTTAACGAAAAGAACAGAAACAAAAAGCACAACAACTTTGTAAACTAATTCACATACGTGTCGCCCGTTCAATTATTATAACAGGAAAACTGAAAAGTGATATATAACGCACTGTACTGAACAGAAAAACAACTTTTCATGAAAAACAACAAAAAAAAACAACTTTGTAAACTAAACACAAACACAAAAACCAATTCAAAACCAAAACTGAAAAACTAAAACCCTAACAAACCCTAACACTAACCCTAAACAACAAAGAACCCTAACAAACAACTAAAAACCTAACCTAACAAAACTAAATTGTAACCTAACAACCCTAAAAAACAAACAAACAACTTAAAAACTAAAAACACAAAACAAAAAACAACAAACAAAAAAAAACTAAATCACATAAAATAACACAACCTGTTCAATTATTATAACAGGAAAAAAACTGAAAAGTGATATATCTCACTGTACAGCACAGAAACAAGTTTCCGCAAAAAGAACAGAAAAAAAAGCACAACTTGTAAAACTAAATCACAAACATAATGTCATGTATGTTCAATTATTATTATAACAGGAAAACTGAAAAAAAAACTGATATATCCCACTGTACTGCACAAAAACAAAGTTTCCATCGAAAAAACAGAAAAGCAAAAAGCAAACTTTGTAAACTAAAATTCACATACTAATCGCATATAACTGTTCAATTATTATTATTACAGGAAAACTGAAAAAAAGATATATCCTAAACTACTGAACAGAAACAACTTTCCATTTAAAAAACAAAAAAAAAAAGCACAAAAACTTTAAAACTAATTCATTCACATACGTGTAATTCAATTAATATATAAACAGGAAAAACTTGAAAAGTGATATATCGCACTGTACTGAACAGAAACAACAAACAACTTTCCGAAAACAGAAAAAAAAGCAAACTTTGTAAAAACTAATTCAATGTAAAAGTGTAAAAAAACTTCAATTATTATAAACAAAAACTGAAAAGTGATAATATAACTATATAACAAACTGAAACAATATTTCAACAGAAAAGTTTCAGAAAAAACAAAACACAAAAAAACATGTAAACTAATAAATCACATGTGTGCCTGTTCAAATTATTAATAACAAAAAAAAAAAAGTGATATATTGCTGTACTGAACACAAACAAACAACAAAAAAAAGAACAAAAAAAAAAAACAAACTTTGTAAACTAATTCACATATGTGTCGCCCGTTCAATTATTATAACAGGAAAACTGAAAAGTGATATATCGCACTGTACTGAACAGAAACAACTTTCCACGAAAGAACAGAAACATAAAAAGCACAACTTTGTAAACTAATTCACATACACATGTCGCCCGTTCAATTATTATAACAGGAAAACTGAAAAGTGATATATCGCACTGTACTGAACAGAAACAACTTTCGAATGAAAGAAAAAACAGAAACAGAAAAAAGCACAACTTTGTAAACTAATTCACATATCGTGTCGCCGTTTCAATTATTATAACAGGAAAACTGAAAAGTGATATATCGCACTGTACTGAACAGAAACAACTTTCGAACGAAAAAACAGAAACATAAAAAACAACAACAAAAACTAATTCACATACACAACCCGTTCAATTATTATAACAGGAAAACTGAAAAGTGATATATATGACTACTGAACAGAAACAACTTTTTGAAAAAAACAACAAACAGAAAGCAAAAGCACAACTTTGTAAACTAATTCACATTAAACGCCCGTTCAATTATTATAAAAACTGAAAAGTGATATATAACTGTACTGAACAAAAACAACAAAACTGTACTGAACAGAAAACAAAAGCAAAAAAAGCAAAGCACAAACTTTAAACTAAACTAATTCAAACTAATTCACATACACGCCCGCCCGTTCAATTATTATAAGGGAAAACTGAAAAGTGATATATCGCACTGTACTGAACAGAAACAACTTTCAACGAAAAACAGAAAAACAAAAAGCACAACTTTGTAAACTAATTCACATACGTGTCGCCCGTTCAATTATTATAACAGGAAAACTGAAAAGTGATATATCGCACTGTACTGAAAAAAAAAAAGTTTTCATCGAAATAACAAAAAAAAAAAAAACAACTTTGTAAACTAATTCACATTTCCTGTTCAATTATTATAACAGGAAAACTGAAAAGTGATATATCATGAGAGGAAAACTTTTCCTAAATAACCTAAAAACCTAACCCTAACCTAAACTAACTAACCTAACCTAACCTAACCTAACCCTAACCTAAAACTAAAAGTAACCCTAACCCTAACCTAACCCTAACCCTAACCTAACCCTAACCCTAACCCAACCTAACTAACCCCTAACCTACCCCTACCCTAACTAACCCTAACCCTAACCTAACCCTAAACCCTAACCTAAAACTAAAAGTGAAACCTAAACCTAACCTAAAACTAAACAGGGGCAAGTTTACAACAAAAGTTTAAAAAAAAAAAGTTCAACTTTGTAAACTAAATCACATGTGTGTGTGTGTCGCTCAAATCAATTAGGAATACGGAAAACTGAAAAGTGATATATTGCACTCTACAGCACAGGAACAAGTTTCCGATGAAAGAACAGAAAAGCAAAAAAGCACTAATTTGTAAACGGAATCACATGTGTGTGTGTCTGGCTCAATTGGGAATACAGGAAAACTGAAAAGTGTTATCTCCCACTGTATGGCACAGAAACAAGTTTCCATCGAAAGAACAGAAACATAAAAAACAACTTTGTAAACTAATTCACATATGTGTAAACCCGTTCAATTATTATAACAGGAAAACTGAAAATTATTATAACAGAAAAACTTTCAAAAAAAAAAAACAAAAAAACATAAGCATAAACTGTTTGTAAACTGAACAGAAACAACAATTATTATAACAACAGGAAAACTGAAAAAACATAAATATATCAAACTGAACACAAAAACAACTGTAAAAAGAACAGAAAACAAAAAGCACAACTTTGTAAAAAATTCAATTAAATAATTATTCAATTATTATAACAGGAAAAACTGAAAAAATAAAATATCGTGATACTGTACTGAACAACAACTTTTTTCAAAAGAACAGAAACAAAAAAGCACAACTTTGTAAACTAATTCACATAATTCACATTGTCGCCCGTTCAATTATTATAACAGGAAAACTGAAAAGTGATATATCGCACTGTACTGAACAGAAACAACTTTTCAAACGAAAAAGAACAGAAACATAAAAAGCACAACTTTGTAAACTAATTCACATCACATGTGCCCGTTCAATTATTATAACAGGAAAACTGAAAAGTGATATATCGCACTGTACTGAACAGAAACAACTTTTCAAAAAAAAGAACAAAACATAAAAAACAACTTTGTAAACTAATTCACATACACTACAAAGTTCAATTATTATAACAGGAAAACTGAAAAAGTGATATATATATACTGTACTAAAAAACAACTTTAAAACAACAAACATTTGTAAACTGAAAAAACCTGTTCAATTAACTAAGAAAAACAAAACAATGTAAACTAATTCAACATAAACAAAAACACTAAAAACAACCTTATAACAGGAAAACTGAAAAACCCAATAAACATGTGAACTGAAAACTGAAAGTGATACCCACTGTACTGAACAGAAACAACCTAACAACAAACCTAACACAACAAACAAAAAAAAAAAAACCAAACCTAATTCACATAAAACCTATAACACACATTCAATTATTATAACAGGAAAAACTGAAAAGTGATATATATGCAAACTACTGTTCAAAACAAGTTTCCAAAAAAGAACAAAAAAAAAAAAGCACAACTTTGTAAACTAAATCACATAAATGTCACCTGTTCAATTAATATAACAGGAAAACTGAAAAGTGATATATATGCACTGTACTGAACAGAAACAAGTTTTCAAAAACAAAGAACACAAAAAAAAAAGCACAAAAAAAAAACTAATTCACATAATTCACATGTGTGCCTGTTCAATTATTATAACAGGAAAACTGAAAAGTGATATATCTGTACTGAACAGAAACAACTTTTCCAACGAAAAACAACAAAAAGCAAAACAAACTTTGTAAACTAAACAACATAAAACCTAACAATTATTATAACAGGAAACAACAAAAAAGTGATATGAAAACAACTGAATACTAACTGTGAACAAAACAACTTTAAAACTAAAGAAACAAAACAAAGCAAAAAGCACAACAACCAACATAAAAAAAACTAATCACATAAAGTGAATAACTCAATTATTATAACAGGAAAACTGAAAAAAGTGATATATCTGTACTGAACAGAAACAACTTTCAACGAAAGAAAGAAGAAAAAAAAAAACTAACTAAAAACTAATTCAATTCACATGTGTGTCGCCCGTTCAATTATTATAAAACTGAAAAAAAGTGATATGATATATGTACTGAACACAGAAACAACTTTCAACATTTTCAACAGAAACAAAAGCACAAACAACTTTGTAAACTAATTCACATAATGTGTCATGTGCCCGTTCAATTATTATAACAGGAAAACTGAAAAGTGATATATCGCAAAACTGAACAGAAACAACTTTTTTGAACGAAAAACAAAAACAAAAGCACAAAAAAAACAAAAAACTAATTCAATTCACATTACAAAAACCAATCAATTATTATAACAGGAAAACTGAAAAGTGATATATCGAAAATACTGAACAAACTAAAAACAACTTTCTGAAAAACAAAACAAACTTTAAACAAAAGCACAAAAGTAAAAACACAAAAACTTTTCAAACACATTCACAAAATAATTATTATAACAGGAAAACTGAAAAGTGATATATCGCAAAACTAATACTGAACAGAAACAACTATTATAACAAAAAAACAAAAAAGATATATCACAACACTACTGAACAAAAACAACAAAACAAAAAACAAACATAAAACAAAATTATTATAACAAAAACTGAAAAAATTGAATTATTATAACAGGAAAACTGAAAAGTATATATATCTGTAAACAAAAGAAACAAAAAACAAAATAACAGAAAACGCAAAAGAACAACTTTGTAAACTAATTCACATACACATGTGTGCCTGTTCAATTATTATAATAAGGAAAACTGAAAAGTGATATATCTGCACTGTACTGAACAAAACAACCTAACCCTAACCCTAACCTAACCTAACCCTAAACCTAAAACTAACCCTAACCTAACCTAACTCTAATTATTATACCTTACCTAACCCTAAAACCCTAACCCTAACCCTAACCCTAAACCTAACCCTAAACCTAACCTAACCTAACCTAACAACCCTAACCTAACCTATCGCCTAACCTAACCTAAAAACAAAAACTAACCCTAACCCTAACCTAACCAATAAAACCTAACCTTCAATTAAAAAAACCTAAACTAAAAAAACACCTAACTAAAACACAAAAAAAACAAAAACAAAAGGAAAAAAGAAAACTGAAAAGTGAAAACTTACAAGGAACAAGTTTCAAAAAAAAAACACAAAAAAGCAAAAGCACTAATTTGTAAACTAAAATCACATGTGTGTCGCTGGCTCAATTATTATAATACAGGAAAACTGAAAAATATCATATTGCACTCTACAGCACAGGAACAAGTTTCCGATGAAAGAAAGAACAACAAAAAAGCAGCACAAATTTGTAAACTAATTCACATGTGTGTGTGTGTGGCTCAATTATTAATAACAGGAAAACTGAAAAGTGATATATCTCTGTGTACTGCACAGAAACAAGTTTCCATCGAAAGAACAGAAACGCAAAGCACAACTTTGTAAACTAATTCACATACATTCGTAAGCCCGTTCAATTATTATAACAGGAAAACTGAAAAAAAAATATATATATCTGTACTGAACAGAAAACAACTTTTTTTTTTGAAGAACAGAAAAATAAAAACACAACTTTGTAAACTAATTCACATACGTGTCGCCCGTTCAATTATTATAACAGGAAAAACTGAAAAGTGATATATCGCACTGTACTGAACAGAAACAACTTTCAAACAAAAAAAACAAAACTAAAAACACAACTTTGTAACTAAACTAAACAAATTCACAACCCGTTCAATTATTATAACAGGAAAACTGAAAAGTGATATATCAACCTACTGAACAACAACAACTTTTCAACAAAACAGAAAAAAACACAACAACTTTTGTAAACTAATTCACATAACATGTAACCGTTCAATTATTATAAAGGAAAAAACTGAAAGTGTGATATATCGCACTGTACTGAACAGAAACAACTTTCAAACAAAAGAACAAAAACAAAAAGCACAACTTTGTAAAACTAATTCAATTCACGTGTCGCCCGTTCAATTATTATAACAGGAAAACTGAAAAGTGATATATCGCACTGTACTGAAAAGAAACAAAAACAAGTTTTCAAAGAACAGAAAACAAAGCAAACTTTGTAAACTAATTCACATCACACATGTGTAAGCCCGTTCAATTATTATAACAGGAAAACTGAAAAGTGATATATCGCACTGTACTGAACAGAAACAACTTTCCTACAAAAACAGAAGCAAAAAAAAAAAAAAACCTAACCTAAACCTTATAACTAAAAAACCCAATTATTATAACAGGAAAACTGAAAAGTGATATAAAACTGTAAAAACTAACAAAAACAAACCTAAAACCTAAAAACAAAACCTAAAAAAAAACAAGTTTGTAAAACAAAAAACAAAAAACTAATTTGTAAACTAAATCAATTAACATATTATAATTAATTATACTGAAAACTGAAAAGTGATATATTGCACTGTACTGACACAGAAACAAACTTCCGAACGAAAACACAGAAAAGCAAACAACAATTTGTAAACTAATTCACATACGTGTGTCGCCCGTTCAAATTATTATAACAGGAAAACTGAAAAGTGATATATCGCACTGTACTGAACAGAAACAAGTTTCCATGAAAAAGAACAACAGAAAAAAAGCACAACTTTGTAAACTAATTCACATATGTGTCGCCCGTTCAATTATTATAACAGGAAAACTGAAAAGTGATATATCGCACTGTACTGAACAGAAACAACTTTCCATCGAAAGAACAGAAAGAAAAAGCACAACAACTTGTAAACTAATTCACATATGTGTGTCGCCCGTTCAATTATTATAACAGGAAAACTGAAAAAAAGTGATATATATCGCACTGTAAACAGAAAAACTTAACAAACAACTTTTGCAAAAAAAAACAAACTAAAACAAAAAAAAAACAAATAACAAAAAACTGAAAACTAATTCACATAAACTAACAGAAACAACTTTCAATTAAAAAAACAACAGAAAAAAAAAAATAAACCGTGATATATTATAACAGGAAAACTGAAAAAAGTGATACTGAACTGAACAACAACTTTTTAACAAAGAACACAAAAAAAAAAAAAAACAACTTTGTAAACTAATTCACATCACATGTCGCCCGTTCAATTATTATAACAGGAAAACTGAAAAGTGATATATGATATATGCACTGTACTGAACAGAAACAACTTTCAAATGAAAAACACAAAAAGCACAAAAAAAAGCACAACTTTGTAAACTAATTCACATACGTGTCGCCGTTCAATTATTATAACAGGAAAACTGAAAAGTGATATATCGCACTGTACTGAACAGAAACAACTTTCCAACGAAAACAGAAACAAAAAAGCACAACACAAAACTAATTCACATTTCATACATGTCCGTTCAATTATTATAACATAACAGAAAAACTGAAAAGTGATATATCGCACTGTACTGAACAGAAACAACTTTTCGAACAAAAAGAACAAAACATAAAAGCACAACTTTGTAAACTAATTCACATAAACAAAAGTAAAATCAATTATTATAACAGGAAAACTGAAAACTGATATATATATTGTACTGTACTGAAAAAAACAACATTCAAAACAAGAAAAAAAAACAACTTTGTAAAAACTAAATCACATAAAAACATTGTTCAATTATTATAACAGGAAAACTGAAAAGTGATATATACTAACGGCTAAAAAACAAGTTTTCATCAAAATTAAATAAAAAAAGAATATAAAACTGAAACTATTTCCTAACCCTAACCTGAACCCTAACCTAACCTAAAAACCTAACTGAACCCTAACTAACCCTAACCCTAACCCTAACCTAACCTAACCTAAACCTAACCCTAACCTAACCCTAACCTAACCTAACCTAAACCTAACCTAACCTAACCTAACCCTAACCTAACCCTAACCTAACCTAACCTAACCTAACCTAACCTAACCTAAACCTAAAACTAAAATTAACCTAACCCTAAAAAAAACTGAAAAGTGACAACACTTACTGCACAGGCACAAAAAAAAAAAAGCACATAAAAGCAAAGTTCAACTTTGTAAACTAAATCACATGTGTGTCTCGCTCAATTAATTAATACAGGAAAAACTGAAAAGTGATATATTGCACTCTACAGCACAGGAACAAGTTTCCGATGAAAGAACAGAAAAAAAAAAGCACAAATTTGTAAACGGAATCACATGTGTGTGTCGCTTCAATTATTATAACAGGAAAACTGAAAAGTGATATATCCCTGTACTGGCACAACAAACAAAACAAGTTTCATCGAAAGAACAGAAAGCAAAAAGCACAACTTTGTAAACTAATTCACATACGTGTCGCCCGTTCAATTATTATAACAGGAAAACTGAAAAGTGATATATCGCACTGTACTGAACAGAAACAACTTTTCGAACGAAAGAACAGAAACACAAAAAGCACAACTTTGTAAACTAATTCACATCACATGTCGCCCGTTCAATTATTATAACAGGAAAACTGAAAAGTGATATATCGCACTGTACTGTACTGAAACAAAACAACTTTCAACAAAAAAACAAAAACAAAAAAACAACTTTGTAAACTAAACAACACTCGCCGTTCAATTATTATAACAACAGAAACTGAAAAAAAGATATTAATAACATAACAGAAACAACTTTTAACGTAAATAACAGAAAAACAAAAAACACAACTTTGTAAACTAAACAACAAACAAAAAACAAAAAACTAAAAAAAAATAAAACTGAAAAGTAAACAAAACAACAAAAAAACTGAACAAAATAAAAAGCAAAACTGTAAAAACTAACAAACACAACAAGTTCAATTATTAAACAGGAAAACTGAAAAGTGATGAAAGAACTAATTCACTATATGCTCAATTATTAAACAGTAAACTGAACAAAAAACAAAAAAAACAACAAAGAAAACAAAAACAAAAACAACTTTGTAAACTAATTCACATAAATTAATTCTAACTCAATTATTATAACAGGAAAAAACTGAAAGTGATATATCGCACTGTACTGAACAGAAACAAACACTTTCAACCGAAAGAACAGAAACAAAAGCACAACTTTGTAAACTAATTCACATACATAAAAACCCGTTCAATTATTATAACAGGAAAACTGAAAAGTGATATAATACTGTACTGAACAGAAACAACTTTTAACAAAAAACAAAAAGAACAAAAACAAAAGCACAACTTTGTAAACTAATTCACATCACATGTAAACCCGTTCAATTATTATAACAGGAAAACTGAAAAGTGATATATATTGCTGTACTGAACAGAAACAACAACTTTCAAAAAAAATACAGAAAAAACAAAACAACTTTGTAAACTAATTCATTCATAACATGTGTGTGTTCAATTATTATAACAGGAAAACTGAAAAGTGATATATCTCACTGTACAACAGAAACAACTTTCAAGTTTCGAAAAAAAGCAGAAAAGCAAAAAAACTTTGTAAACTAATTCACATGTGTGTGTCGCCTGTTCAATTATTATAACAGGAAAACTGAAAAGTGATATATCGCACTGTACTGAACAGAAACAAGTTTCCAAAAAAAAAACAGAAAAAGCAAAGCACAACAACAACTTAAACTAATTCACATGTGTCGCCCGTTCAATTATTATAACAGGAAAACTGAAAAGTGATATATAAACTGTGACTGAACAGAAACAACTTTCAACAAAACAACAAAAACAAAAAACAAACTTTGTAAACTAACTAACAATAACAAACACAACCGCCCGTTCAATTATTATAACAGGAAAACTGAAAAGTGATATATATATAACACTGTACTGAACAAAAACAACTTTCAAAAAAAAAACAAAAACAAAAAAAAAACAAAAAAACTAAAAAATTCACAAAACAAAAAATAAAACAATTAATTTATAACAGGTTCAATTATTATAACAAAACTGAAAAACTGAAAAGTGATCGCACTGTACTGAACAGAAACAACTTTTCAAAACAGAAAGAACAAAAACTTTAAACTAATTCACACAACTTTGTTAAATTAAACAGGAAAACTGAAAAAATATATATCCCACTGTACTGAACAGAAACAACTTTCCAATTAAACATAAAAGCACAAAACTGAAACTAAATCACATAACGTGTGTCGCCCGTTCAATTATTATAACAGGAAAACTGAAAAGTGAATATCGCACTGTACAAAAAAAAAAAACAAACGAAAAACAAAACAAAAAGCAAAACACAACTTTGTAAACTAATTCACATCACGTGTAATCGCCCGTTCAATTATTATAACAGGAAAACTGAAAAGTGATATATCGCACTGTACTGAACAGAAACAACTTTTTCAACGAAAAACAGAAAGCACAAAAAAAACAACTTTGTAAACTAATTCACATCACATGTCGTAAATGTTCAATTATTATAACAGGAAAACTGAAAAAAGTGATATATCGCACTGTACTGAACAGAAACAACTTTTCAACAAAAAACAAAAAAACAAAAAAACAAAACAACAACTTGTAAACTAATTCACATCACAATTATTATAACAGGAAAACAATTATTATAATAACAAAAAACAGGAAAAACTGAAAAGTGATATATCAAATTATAACAGGAAAACTGAAAACAAACAAAAACAACAAAACAACAAAAAAAACAAAACAAAAAGCACAACTTTGTAAACTAATTCACATACATGTAAACCGTTCAATTATTATAACAGGAAAACTGAAAAGTGATATATATCACTGATGTACAAAACACAAAAACAAGTTTTCAAAGAAATAACAAAAAAAAGCACAACTTTGTAAACTAATTTCACATATGTGTCGCCTGTTCAATTATTATAACAGGAAAAAAACTGAAAGTGATATATCCACTAACCTAACAAAAACAAACCCTAACCTAACCTAAAAACCTAACCCAAACCACTAACCTAACCTAACCCTAACCCTAACATAACCTAACCTAACCTAACCTAACCTAACCCTAACTAAAAAAACCTAACCTAACCTAAAACTATTATAAATAAACAACTAAAACCTAACCTAACTGAAAACCTAACCAAAAACCTAACAAAACTAACCTAAACACAAAAAAAAAACTAAAAAACTAAACCCCTAACCCAAACTAAACAGGAAAACTTAAAAAGGAAAACTGAAAACAATAAAAAAACAAAACAAACAAACAAACAACAAAAAACAGAAAAAGAAAAAGCACAAACACAATAAACTAAATCACATGTGTGTGTCAACAACCGTTCAAATTATCATACAGGAAAAACTGAAAAACTGATAAAGTATATACTGTACTGCACAGAAACAAGTTTTTCGATGAAAAAACAGAAAAAGCAAAAAGCACAAATTTGTAAACTAATTCACATGTGTGTGTGTCGCCCGTTCAATTATTATAATAGGGAAAACTGAAAAGTGATATATCCACTGTACTGAACAGAAACAAGTTTCCAAAAAACAAAAAGCAAAAAAGCACAACAACTTGTAAACTAATTCACATACGTGTCGCCCGTTCAATTATTATAAACAGGAAAACTGAAAAGTGATATATGATACTGTACTGAACAGAAACAACTTTCAAAAACAAAAACAAAAGAAGCAAAAAACACAAAGCAAGCACAACTTTGTAAACTAATTCACATACATCGCCCGTTCAATTAATTATTATAACAGGAAAACTGAAAAGTGATATATCGCACTGTAACTGAACAGAAACAACTTTGAAAAAACTTTGTAAAGAACAAAAATTATTAAACAAAACTGAAAAATATATCGCACTGTACTGAACAAAAAAGAAATTCACAAAAGCACAACTTTGTAAAAACTAATTCAATTATTATTAAACAGGAAAACTGAAAAGTGATATATAAACTGTGTACTGAACAGAAACAACTTTGAACGAAAAGAACAACAAAAACAAAAAACACAACTTTGTAAACTAATTCACATCACATGTGTCGCCGTTCAATTAATTATAAACAGGAAAACTGAAAAGTGATATATCGCACTGTACTGAACAGAAACAACTTTCAAGCAGAAAGAACAGAAAAGCAAAAAGCACAACTTTGTAAACTAATTCACATCACATACGCCCGTTCAATTATTATAACAGGAAAACTGAAAAGTGATATATCGCACTGTACTGAAAAAACAACAAGTTTTCATCGAAATAACAAAATAAAAACTACTTTGTAAACTAATTCATATATGTGTGCCTGTTCAATTATTATAACAGGAAAACTGAAAAAACTGATATATAACCTATAAAAAAAAAAACAACCCTTTCAAATGCCCTAAACCCTAACCCTAACCTAACCTAACCTAACCTAACCCTAACCCTAACCTGTTCCTAACCCTAACCTAACCCTAACCTAACCCTAACCCTAACCTAACCTAACCTAACCCTAACCTAACCCTAACCCTAACCTAACCCCTAACCTAACCCTAACCCAACCCTACCTAACCTAACCTAACCCCTAACCTAACCTAAAACCTAACCCTAACCTAAAAAAAACCTAACTTAAACCTAAACCAGGGGGCAGAAAAAGTTTAAAAGCAAGCAAAAAGCAAAAAGTTCAACAACTTAAAACTAAATCACATGTGTGTCACTCGCTCAATTAGGAATACAGGAAAACTGAAAAGTGATATATTGCACTCTACAGCACAGGAACAAGTTTCCGATGAAAGAACAGAAAAGCAAAGCACTAATTTGTAAACGGAATCACATGTGTGTGTCGCTGGCTCAATTGGGAATACAGGAAAACTGAAAAGTATTATCTCCCACTGTATGGCACAGAAACAAGTTTCCATCGAAAAGAACAGAAACAAAAAAACAACTTTGTAAACTAATTCACATAAAAACCCGTTCAATTATTATAACAGGAAAAACTGAAAAGTGATATATCGTAATAAACTGATAAAACAACTTTGAACTGAAAAAAGAAAATAAAAAACAAAACTTTGTAAACTAAACACAAACAACTTTTCGTTCAATTATTATAACAGGAAAACTGAAAAGTGATATATCGCACTGTACTGAAACAAAACTTTCAAAAAAAAGAACAAAAACAAAAAAACAACTTTGTAAAACTAATTCACATACATGTGTCGCCGTTCAATTATTATAACAGGAAAACTGAAAAAAAATGATATATCTATACTGAACTGAGAAACAACTTTCAACGAAAAAAAAGAAACAACAAAAGCAAAACAAAAACTTTGTAAACTAATTCAATAAAACTAATTCACATACGTGTCGCCCGTTCAATTATTATAACAGGAAAACTGAAAAGTGATATATCGATGTACTGACTGAAACAAACAAAACAACTTTTAAAAAACAAAAGCATAAAAGCACAAAACACAACTTTAAACTAAACTCAAACTAATTCACATAAACTAAAATTCAATTATTATAACAGGAAAACTGAAAAGTGATATATCGCACTGTACTGAACAGAAACAACTTTTCAAAACAAGAACAAACAGAAACACAAAAACACAAACTTTAAACTAAACTCAAATAACAAACCCGTTCAATTAATTATAACAGGAAAACTGAAAAGTGATATATATAACTGTACTGAACAGAAAACAACTTTCATTTTAAAAACAAACAGAAAAACAAACAACAAAAAAAAAAAACTAACATTGTAAACTAATTCAATTATAACAAAAACTGAAAAGTGATATATCACTAACTGCACAGAAACAATTTTAATAACAGAAAACAAAAAACTGAAAATTAATACACATAAAACTTCAAATATTATAACAACTGGAAAACTGAAAAAAATATATACACTACTGAACAGAAACAACTGAACAGAAACAACAAGAACAGAAAAGCAAAGCACAACTTTGTAAACTAATTCACATACGTGTGTGCCGTTCAATTATTATAACAGGAAAACTGAAAAGTGATGATATATCGCACTGTACTGAACAGAAACAACTTTCCAACAAAAGAACAGAAAAAAAAAACAACACAAACTAATTCACATAACAATCGTGTGCCCGTTCAATTATTATAACAGGAAAACTGAAAAGTGATATATCAACTGTACTGAAAAAAACAAACAAAAATCAAAAAACAACAAAAAAAAAAAAAACTTTGTAAAAAATAATTCACATAACCAACCTGTTCAATTATTATAACAGGAAAACTGAAAAATGATATAAAACCACTAAAAAGAAACAACTAACCTAACCAAACATAAAGCACAAACCCTGTAAACTAACCTAACCTAACCTGTTCCTAACCTAACCTATAACCTAAAACTAAAAGTAACTAACCTAACCTAACCCTAACCTAACCTACCTAACCCTACAACCTAACCCTAAACAACTAAAAAAACCTAACCAAACAACCTAAAGCCTAACCTAAACTTAAAACCCTAAACAAACCACTTGTAACCTAACCCTAACCCTAACCCTAACCTAAAAAAAGGAAAACTGAAAAAAGTGATATATTGCTGTACTGAACAGAAACAAGTTTACAACAAAAAGTTTAAAAAAGAAACAAAACACAAAGCAACAACTTTGTAAAAACTAAATCACATGTGTGTGTGTGTCGCGCTCAATCAATTATTAATAGGAAAAACTGAAAAGTGATATATTGCACTCTACAGCACAGGAACAAGTTTCCGATGAAAGAACAGAAAAGCAAAACTAATTTGTAAACTAATTCACATGTGTGTAAAACGTTCAATTATTAATAACAGGAAAACTGAAAAACTGAATATATCTCATTGTACTGAAACAGAAACAAGTTTCCATCAAACAGAAAACAAAGAAAAACAAAAAAAAACAAAACAAAATTTGTAAACTAATTCACAAAAAAAGTAAAGCACAAAAACTCAATTATTATAACAACAAAAACTGAAAAACAATATATTATAACTAATATGAACACTGAACAACATTAAACTGAAAAAACTGAAAGATATATAACGCACTGTACTGAACAGAAACAACAACACAAACAAAAAACAAAAGAAAAAAAAGCACAACTTTGTAAACTAATTCACATACGTGTCGCCCGTTCAATTATTATAACAGGAAAACTGAAAAGTGATATATCTGACTGTACTGAACACAAACAACTTTTTTTCAGAAAGAACAGAAAAAAAAAAAAGCACAACTTTGTAAACTAATAAACAATTCACATGTCGCCCGTTCAATTATTATAACAGGAAAACTGAAAAGTGATATATCGCACTGTACTGAACAGAAACAAAAACAAACAAAAAGAACAGAAACGCAAAAAGCACAACTTTGTAAACTAATTCACATACGTGTCGCCCGTTCAATTATTATAACAGGAAAACTGAAAAGTGATATATATATAAAACAACAGAAACAACCTTTCAACTTTTCAACAAAACAAACAAAAACAACCTTTGTAAACTAAAAACAAACAACTAAACCAAAAAACAATTATAACAAAAACTTTGCAAATATATAACCTAACACTAACCTAACCTAAAAACAATTAAAAACTAACAAAAAACACAAACTGAAAAAAACTAAGTGAAACAAAAACAAACACTAAACAAAAACAAACTTTAACAAAAACCTAAAACTAACAACAAAACTAAAAACAAACACTGTACAACAAAAACAAACCCAACAAAAAAAAAAGCAAAAAGCACAACCTTTGAAACCTAAACTAAAAAACACACCATGAAACCCAATTATTATAATAACAGGAAAAACCTGAAAAGTGATATATATACTCCTGTACTGACACAAACAACAAACAACAAAAAACACAAAAAGCAAAAACAACAAAAAACAACTAATTCACATGTGTGTCGCGCTCAATTATTATAACAGGAAAACTGAAAAAAAGATATATCGCACTGTACTGAACAGAAACAAGTTTCCAACGAAAAAGACAGAAAAAAAAAGCACAACTTTGTAAACTAATTCACATAAATGTGTGCCGTTTCAATTATTATAACAGGAAAACTGAAAAGTGATATATGCAACTGTATAACTGAACAAAACAAACAAACAACTTTGAAACAACAGAAAAAAAAAAACAACAAAAACTAATTTGTAAACTAATTCACATGTGTGTGTCGCCCGTTCAATTATTATAACAGGAAAACTGAAAAGTGATATATCGAAACTGACTGAACAAAAACAACTTTGAACAAAAAAAACAACTTTGAAAACTAAAAAAAGAAAAAATTTGTAAACTAATTCAAATAATATAAACTATAACCCGTTCAATTATTATAACAGGAAAACTGAAAAAAAAAAAATGAAAAGTAAACTAACAAAAACAACTTTTAACTAACAAAAAACAAACTGATATATAAACAAAACTGTACAGCACAAAACAAGTTTCAACAAAAAGAAAAAAAAAAAAAAACAATTTTGTAAACTAATTCACACATGTCAATTATTTCAATTATTATAACAGGAAAACTGAAAAGTGATATATCGCACTGTACTGAACAGAAACAACTTTTCATCGAAAAACAGAAACATAAAGCACAACTTTGTAAACTAATTCACATACATAATCGTGTCGCCCGTTCAATTATTATAACAGGAAAACTGAAAAGTGATATATAAAAAAAAGTATACTGAACTGTAACTGAACAGAAAAACAACTTTCAACTTTACCCTAACGAAAGAACAGAAAAAAGAAAAAACTAAATTCACATAAAAAAAAACGTTCAATTAATATAACAGGAAAATTGATATATCGCTATATGTAACTGAACAACAAACAACAAAAACAAACAAAAAGCAAAAAACTGAAAAACTAACTGATATATAACACTTTATTATAATTAACAAAAAACTGAAAAAACAAAAATAACATTATGTAAAACACAGAAACAACTTTCAAACAAAGAAAAAAAAGCAAAAACAACACTTTAAACTAATTCACATACACAACATATGTTCAATTATTATTATAATAAAAAAAACTGAAAATATATCACTGTACTGAACAGAAACAACAAACAAACAACAAAGAAAAAACAGAAAAAAAAAAGCACAAATTTGTAAACTAATTCACATCACATGTCACCCGTTCAATTCATTATTATAACAGGAAAACTGAAAAGTGATATATCGATATGTACTGAACAAAAACAAGTTTTTCATCAAAAAAAAGAAACAAAAAAAAAAAAGCACAAATTTGTAATTTTCAATCAACTGTTCAATTATCAATCAATTATAACAGGAAAACTGAAAAACTATATATAATAAACTAAAACAACCTTAACCCAAAAAAAACAACAAACCTAACCTAAACAACCTAAAAACCTAACCTAAACCCAAACCTCAATTATTATAACACTAAAACTAAAAAAAATAAACAAACAGGAAAACTGAAAAGTGATATAACGCAAACTAAAAAAACAACTTTCAACAAAAACACAAAACATAAAGCACAACTTTGTAAACTAAATCACATCACACCTAACCCCGTTCAATTATTATAACAGGAAAACTGAAAAAGTGATATATCGCACTGTACTGAACAGAAACAAGTTTCCAACAGAAAGAACAACAGAAAAAACAAAGCACAACTTTGTAAACTAAAATCACATGTGTGTCGCCGCTCAATTAATTAATAACAGGAAAAAAACTGAAAAGTGATATATCGCACTGTACTGCACAGAAACAAGTTTTTTTCAAAAAAAGAACAGAAAGCAAAAAGCACAAATTTGTAAACTAAATTCACATCACATGTGTCGCCCGTTCAATGGAATACAGGAAAACTGAAAAGTGATATATGATATATGTACTGCACAGAAACAAAACAACCAAAAAAACAAACAAAACAAAAGCACAACTTTGTAAAAACTAATTCACAAACATTGTTGCCCGTTCAATTATTATAACAGGAAAACTGAAAAAATGATATAAAGATAAAACTGAACAAACAAAAAACAAAAAACAAAACAAACAAAACAAAAAGCAAAACAACAAGCAAAAAACTAATTCACAATACACAACAAAAACAAATTATTATAACAGGAAAACTGAAAAACTGATATATAACCACTGTACTAATAACAGGAAAACAACTTTTGACTGTACTGAACAGAAACAAAGTTTTCGAACAAAAACAAAAAAAAAACAAACTAAAAACACAAATTTGTAAACTAACTAAATCAATTATTATAATAACAGGAAAAATGAAAATAATATAAAACTGTGAAAAGTGATATAAACAACTTTTGTACAAAAGAACAACTTCAACAAAGCAAAAAAAAAAAGCAAAACAAAAACTAATTAACATACATCACATGTAAATTATTCAATTATTATAACAGGAAAACTTAAGGAAAACTGAAAAGTGATATATCGCACTGTAACAAAACAACAAGTTTCAAACAAAAAACAGAAAAAAAAAAAACAACAAAAAAAAAATAATTCACATCACATCAATATCGTTCAATTATTATAACAGGAAAAACTGAAAAAAAGTATATCGCACTGTACTGAACAGAAACAACTTTCAACGAAAAAACAAAAAGCAAAGCACAACTTTGTAAAACTAATTCACATACGTGTAACGCCCGTTCAATTATTATAACAGGAAAACTGAAAAGTGATATATCGCACTGTACTGAACAGAAACAAAAACATGAAAAAAACAAAAAAAAAAAAACAAAAAAACAAAACTAAAAAAAATACACAACAAAACTTTTCAAATCAATTATTATAACAGGAAAACTGAAAAGTGATATAAAATGTATGTACTGAAAAAAAACAAGTTTTCATCAAAATAACAAAAACAAAACACAAAAAACACTAACACAATAACTGTTCAATTATTATAACAAAAACTGAAAAGTGAAATCTCACTGTACTGAACCTGTTTCAACTTAACAAACCAACCTAAAACCCTGAAGAACCCTAAACTAACCTAACCCTAACCTAACCTAACCTAACCTAACCCTAACCTAACTAACCTAACCTAACCTAACCCTAACCTAACCTAACCTGTAACCCCTAACCAATTTAACCTAACCTAACAAAAAAACAAAACCAAAAACAACCTAAAAAGTAAAAAGAAAAAAACACAAAAAAACCAAACCTAAACTAAATTAACATAACAAGGAAATTATTATACAGGAAAACTGAAAAGTGATATATATGCTGAACACACAACAAAAACAAACAAAAACAGAAAAAAAAAAAGCACAACTTTGTAAACTAAACTAAACATGTGTGTGTCGCCCGCTCAATTATTATAACAGGAAAACTGAAAAAAAGATATATCGCACTGTACTGCACAGAAACAAGTTTCGAAAAAAGAACAGAAAAAAAAAGCAAGCACAACTTTGTAAACTAAATCACATAATCACATAATGCCCGTTCAATTATTATAATATTAAAAAACTGAAAACTGAAAATATATCATATATGTACTGAACACTGAAAACAACTTTCCAACGAAAAAACAGAAAGCATAAAGCACAACTTTGTAAACTAATTCACATACGTGTCGCCCGTTCAATTATTATAACAGGAAAACTGAAAAGTGATATATCGCACTGTACTGAACAGAAACAACTTTTCAACGAAAAAACAGAAAAAAAAACAACAACTTTGTAAACTAATTCACATAACTAATTCACATCAATTCAATTATTATAATTATAAAAAAAAAAACTGAAAAGTGATATATCGCAAACTGAACAGAAACAACTTTTCAAAAAAAAACAGAACAACAAAAAACACAAAAACAAAAGTAAACTAATTCACAACGTGTAAAAACACAATTATTATAACAGGAAAAAACTAAACTGATATATAAAAACTGTAAATGTACTGAACAAACAAAAAAAAAAAAAACTAAAAAAAAAAACAAAAAACTGAACAAAAAAAAACAAAAACTAAAACACACAAAAAACTGTAAAAAACTAATAATTCACATAACCTGTTCCCGTTCAATTATTATAACAGGAAAACTGAAAAGTGATATATAACCCTGTACTGAACAAAACAACTTTCGAACAAAAGAACAAAAAACAAAAACAAACTTTGTAAACTAATTCACATTCATGTCGCCCGTTCAATTATTATAAATACAGGAAAACTGAAAAAAGTGATATATCGCACTGTACTGAACAGAAACAACTTTTCAACGAAAAAACAGAAAAGCAAAAACACAAACTTTGTAAACTAATTCACATGTGTAACCCGCTCAAATTATTATAACAGGAAAACTGAAAAGTGATATATATCGCACTGTACTGAACAGAAACAAGTTTCAAACAAAAGAACAACAAAAAGAAAAAAGCACAACTTTGTAAACTAAATCACATGTGTGTCGCCTGTTCAATTATTATAACAGGAAAACTGAAAAACCTATATACAAAACTAAACTGAAAAGAAACAAGTTTACAACAACAAAAAACAAAAACAAAAACAAAAGAAAAACAAAGCACAACTTTGTAAAACTAATTCACATACGTGTCGCAATTTCAATTATTATAACAGGAAAACTGAAAAGTGATATATCGCACTGTACTGAACAGAAACAACTTTTTTCAAACTGAAACAACAAAGAAACAAAAAAAACAACTTTTGTAAACTAATTCACAACTAAATCACATGTCAATGTTCCCGTTCAATTATTATAACAGGAAAACTGAAAAGTGATATATCGCACTGTACTGAACAGAAACAACTTTCCATCGAAAAAAAGACAAAAAAAAAAAAAAACTTTGTAAACTAATTCACATACGTGTCGCCCGTTCAATTATTATAACAGGAAAACTGAAAAGTGATATATCGTGATGTACTGAACAGAAACAACTTTTCAACAAAACAACAGAAACACAAAAAAAGAAAAAAAAGCACAAAAACTAATTCAAATAACGTTAAAACTAATTCAATTATTATAACAGGAAAAACTGAAATGATATAACAGGAAAACTGAAAAGATATACTGAACAAAAACAACTTTGAAAAGAAGAACAGAAAAAAACAACAAAAACTAATTCACATAAACTAAACGTAATCACATCAATTATTATAACAATTATTATAACAGGAAAACTGAAAAGTGATATATCGCACTGTACTGAACAGAAACAACTTTCAACAAAAGAACAGAAAAAAAAAACAGCACAACACAACTTTGTAAACTAATTCACATACGTGTCGCCCGTTCAATTATTATAACAGGAAAACTGAAAAAAGATATATCGCACTGTACTGAACAGAAACAACTTTCCACGAAAAAACAACAAAAGCAAAAACACAACTTTGTAAACTAAAACAATTCACATAACATGCCCGTTCAATTATTATAACAGGAAAACTGAAAAGATATATATCGATGTACTGAACAGAAACAACTTTTTCACTGAAAGAACAAAAACAAAAAAAGCAAAACTTTGTAAACTAAACAAAAACATAAAAAAAAAAAAACAATTATTATTAAACAGGAAAACTGAAAACTGATATATTTGTAAACAAAACAACAACAAAAAAAAAACAAAAATTATAAAGCAAAGAAAACTGAAAAAACTAATTCACATAAAATAAAAAATTCAATTAAAAATTAAAACAAAAAAACTGAAAAAATGATATAACCCTATAATAACC
Source organism: Meriones psammophilus (assembly GCA_036365155.1). Taxonomy (NCBI): domain Eukaryota; kingdom Metazoa; phylum Chordata; class Mammalia; order Rodentia; family Muridae; genus Meriones; species Meriones psammophilus. The sequence continues at coordinate 17,400 of JAEOAE010002575.1, read as the reverse complement.
CCCTGTTCAACCTAACCCTATAAAAAAAACCTAACCTAAAAACCTAACCTAACCTAAACCTAAAACTAACCTAAACCTAACCCTAACCTAACCTAACCTAACCCTAACCTAACCCTAACCTAACCAAACAAACCTAACCCTAACCCTAAAACTAACCAACCCTAACCCAACCTAACCTAACCCCTAACCTAACAGGAAAACTGAAAAGTAATATAACACTGTACTGAACAGAAACAACTTTAACAAAAAAGACATAAACATAAAAAGCACAACTTTGTAAACTAAAAACACATGTGTGTGTCGTCAACAATTTATTATAAGGAAAACTGAAAAGTGATATATTGCAACTCTAAACAGCACAAAAACAAGTTTCAAAAAAAACACAAAAAAAAAGCACAAAACAAAACTAAAACAAATGTAAATCAATTCAATTATAAACAGGAATCTGTAAACTGATGTCATATTATTATAACAGGAAAACTGAAAAAAGATATATCTGTGTGTACAGTGAACAAAAACAAGTTTCCATGAAAAAAAACAGAAAAATAAAAAACAACAAAAAACTAATTCACATAATGTGTGTGTACTGAACCGTTCAATTATTATAACAGGAAAACTGAAAAGTGATATATATAAAAAACTGTTCAATGAACAAAACAACTGAAAAATATAAAAACAAAAAAAAAACACAAAAAACAGAAACAAAAGCACAACTTTGTAAACTAATTCACATACGTGTCGCCCGTTCAATTATTATAACAGGAAAACTGAAAAGTGATATATCGCACTGTACTGAACAGAAACAACTTTCAACGAAAAAACAGAAACATAAAAGCACAACTTTGTAAACTAAACTCACATACACATGTCGCCCGTTCAATTATTATAACAGGAAAACTGAAAAAAAATATATCGTGATGTACTGAACAGAAACAACTTTTTTTTTTTTTCAACAACAAAAACAAAAGAAAAAAAGCACAACTTTGTAAACTAATTCACATACGTGTCGCCCGTTCAATTATTATAACAGGAAAACTGAAAAGTGATATATCGCACTGTACTGAACACTGACAACTTTTCTGAAAAAAACAAAAAAAAAGCAAAACAAAAAAACTAATTCAAACTAAATCACCTAATTCAAATTAATCAATTATAATAACAAAACTGAAAAAACTAAAAAAACTGAAAACTGAACAACCTGAAAAACAACTTTGAAAAAGAACAAAAGAACAAAAACAAACACAGTAAACACAAACTAATTCACATAAATGTGTAAAACCGTTCAATTCAATTATTATAACAGGAAAACTGAAAAGTGATATATCGCACTGTACTGAACAGAAACAACAACAAAAACGAAAGAACAACAAAAATAAAAAACAACAACTTTAAACTAATTCACATACGTGTCGCCCGTTCAATTATTATAACAGGAAAACTGAAAAGTGATATATCGCACTGTACTGAACAGAAACAACAAACCAACAAAAAAAACAAAAACAAAAAAACAAAGCAACTTTGTAAACTAAATTCACATGTGCCCGTTCAATTATTATAACAGGAAAACTGAAAAGTGATATATCGCTGTACTGAACAGAAACAACTTTCCAAAAGAAAGAACAGAAAAGCAAAACACAACAAACTAAAAACTAAAAAAACCTAAAATTATAACATTCATATATCCTAACTAACAACATTAAACAATTAACAGGAAAACTGAAAAAAGTGATAAATCACTGTACTGTAAATATTAAACAAAAACTGAAAAGTGATATATCGAACTACTAAAGAACAGAAACAACAAATGAAAGAACAAAAAAGCAAAAACAACTTTGTAAACTAAAACACATACATGTGTGTGTCCCGTTCAATTATTATTATAATAGGAAAAAACTGAAAAGTGATATATCGCACTGTACTGAACAGAAACAACTTTCAAACGAAAAGAACAGAAACAACAAAGCACAACTTTGTAAACTAATTCACATACATGTGTCGCCCGTTCAATTATTATAACAGGAAAACTGAAAAAAGATATATATATCGCTGTACTGAACAGAAACAAACAACCAACGAAAGAAAAAAACAAAAAAAAAACAACTTTGTAAACTAATTCACATAAATAATTCCGTTCAATTATTATAACAGGAAAACTGAAAAGTGATATATCGCACTGTAAAAAAAAAAACAAGTTTTCATCCTAACAGAAACATAAACCAACAACCTTGTAAACTAATTCAACATAACCTAACCCTGTTCAATTATTATAATAACCTAAAACTGAAAAAATATAACCTAACCCTAACCTAACCTAACCTAACCCTAACCCTAACCTAACCCAAACCTAACCCTAAAACCAAAACCCTAAACCTAACCCTAACTAACCTAACCTAACCCTAACCTAACCCCTAACCCTAACAAACCTAACCTAACCCTAAAAACCTAACACAAAAACCCTAACCTAACCTAACACACTAAACCGTTCAAATTATTATAACAGGAAAACTGAAAAGTGATATATTATTGCTGTACTGAACAGGGCAAACAAGTTACAAAAAAAAAAAAAAAAACTTTGTAAAACTAAACAAATCACATGTGCCCGCTCAAATTAATATAGGAAAACTGAAAAGTGATATATTGCACTCTACAGCACAGAAACAAGTTTCCGATGAAAGAACAGAAAAAGCAAAAAGCACAAATTTGTAAACTAATCACATGTGTGTGTCGCGCTTCAATTATTATAACAGGAAAAACACTGAAAAGTGATATATCCCACTGTGATATATCGCACACAACAACAACAACTTTTTCATCGAAAAGAACAGAAACATAAAAAGCACAACTTTGTAAACTAATTCACATACATGTCGCCCGTTCAATTATTATAACAGGAAAACTGAAAAGTGATATATCGCACTGTACTGAACAGAAACAACTTTCAACGAAAGAACAAAAACAAAACAACTTTGTAAACTAATTCACAACTAATTCACAAAAAATTAATAACAGGAAAACTGAAAAATTATAAAAAAAACTGAAACAAAACAAAAAATAACAAAACAAAAAAGCAAACTTTGTAAACTAAAACATGTGTGTACGCCTGTTCAATTATTATAACAGGAAAAAAACTGAAAAGTGATATATAACTACTGAACAGAAACAAGTTTCGAACAAAAAAACAGAAAAAAAGCACAACTTTGTTGTAAACTAATTCACATACGTGTCGCCCGTTCAATTATTATAACAGGAAAACTGAAAAAAACAAATATATGCACTGTACTGAACAGAAACAACAACTTTTCATCGAAAAAACAGAAAAAAACAAAAACAACTTTGTAAACTAATTCACATACAAAAACCCGTTCAATTATTATAACAGGAAAACTGAAAAATGATATATAACACTAACTACTGAACAGAAACAACTTTTCAAAAAAAAACAACCAAAAAGAAACAAAAAGCTTTGTAAACTAATTCACATAATGTAAACCTACAAACAATTAATTATAACAACAAAACTGAAAAGTGATATATCGCACTGTACTGAACAGAAACAACTTTAAAAAAAAACAACAGAAAAAAGAACAAAAACACAACACAACTAAAATTCAACATAACACAACAACAGCCCGTTCAATTATTATAACAGGAAAACTGAAAAGTGATATATCGCACTGTACTGAAACAAGAAACAAAAAAGAACAAAACAGAAAAAAAACACAACTTTGTAAACTAAATTCACATCACATCACATGTGTGCCCGTTCAATTATTATAATTATAACAGGAAAACTGAAAAGTGATATATCGCTGTACTACTGAACAGAAACAACTTTCCAACGAAAGAACAAAAAAAAAAACAACTTTGTAAAAACTTCACATCATGTGTCGTTCAATTATTATAACAGGAAAACTGAAAAAAGTGATATATCGCACTGTACTGAACAGAAACAACAACTTTCCAAAAAGAACAACAAAACAAAAAAAAGCACAACTTTGTAAACTAATTCACATAACTGTCGCCCGTTCAATTATTATAACAGGAAAACTGAAAAGTGATATATCGCACTGTACTGAACAACAAACAACAAGTTTTCAAAAAGAACAGAAACACAAAAACAAAAAACTTTGTAAACTAAATCACATACGTGTCGCCCGTTCAATTATTATAACAGGAAAAAACTGAAAAGTGATATATATATGCAAAACTGAAAAAAAAAAAGTTTTCAACAATAACAAAACAAAAGCAACAAAAACTAATTCAAAACAATTCACCTTCACTATTTTACTAAAATTATCAAACTGAAATGTGATTAATTATTATAACCCTAACCTGAAAAGTGATAAAACCCTAACTAACCTAACCTAACCTAACCTAACCTAACCTAAAACCTAACCCTAACCTAACCTAACCTAACCTAACCCTAACCCTAACCCTAACAATAACCTAAACAGGAAAACTAACCCTAACCCTAACCTAACCCTAACCTAAACCTAACCTAAAACCTAAAAAGCTAACACTAACCCTAAACTAAACAACATAACCTAAACTCAATTAAATATAACAGGAAAACTGAAACTGATATATGAACTTGTAAACAGGAACAAGTTTCAACAAAAGACAAAAAAAGTTCAACTTTTAAAACTAAATCACATGTGTGTCGCCCGTTCAATTATTAATACAGGAAAACTGAAAAAGTGATATATTGCACTCTACAGCACAGAAACAAGTTTCCATGAAAAAAGAACAGAAAAAAAAGCACTAATTTAAAAACTAATTCACATGTGTGTGTCGCCGCTCTCAATTATTAATACAGGAAAACTGAAAAAAAGAAATAAAGTCCCATCTCCTGTACTGGCACAGAAACAAGTTTCCATCGAAAGAACAAAAAAAAACAACAACTGTAAACTAATTCACATACATACGTGTCGCCCGTTCAATTATTATAACAGGAAAACTGAAAAGTGATATATCGAAAACTGAACAGAAACAACTTTGAACTTTAAAACAAAAGAAAAAAAAAAAACAACTGTAAAAACTAATTCAAAACGCCCGTTCAATTATTATAACAGGAAAACTGAAAAGTGAAAATGATAAAAAACTGTTAAAAACAACAACAACATAACAGAACACAAAAACAAACAAACTTTAAAACTAATAAAACTGAAACAACAATTATTATAACAACAAACTGAAAAGTGAAAACTGTACTGAAACCAAACAACAAACAAAAAAAAAACAAAAACAACAAAGCAAAAACAACTTTAAAAACTAATTCACATACATAAAATAACATTCAATTATTATAACAGGAAAACTGAAAAACTGATATATAACTGTACTGAACAACAACAACTTTGAACAACTTTAAACAAAAAAACAAAAAAAAGAAAAACTTTAAAAAACTGAAAAAGTGAAATACACTAAACTAATTCAGGAAAAACTTTTAAAAAAACCCGTTCAATTATTATAACAAAAAACTGAAAAACAGAAAAGCAAAAAACAACTTTGTAAACTAACATCACATGTCGCCCCCGTTCAATTATAATAACAGGAAAACTGAAAAGTGATATATCGCACTGTACTGAACAGAAACAACTTTTCAAAACGAAAGAACAGAAAAGCAAAGCACAACTTTGTAAACTAAAACTCACATACGTGTCGCCCGTTCAATTATTATAATAGGAAAAACTGAAAAACTGATATATCGATGTACTGAACAAAACAACAAACTTTTTCAAAAAAGAACAGAAACATAAAGCACAACTTTTGTAAACTAACTTCACATACACGTCGCCCTGTTCAATTATTATAACAGGAAAACTGAAAAGTGATATATCGCACTGTAACTGAAAAAAACCACAAAAAACAAAAACCTAACCTAACCTAACTAAAATACTAAAAAAAGTAAACCATAAAAAAACCTAACCTAACCTAACCCTAACCTAAAACCTAACCCTAACCCTAACCCTAACCCTAACCCTAACCCTAACCTAAACCCTAAAACCTAACCTAACCTAACCCTAACCCTAACCTAACTAACCTAACCTAACCTAACCCTAACACCTAACCCTAACCCTAACCTAACAAAAAGTTTCAACACAACCTAAAACTAATCAATGTGTGTCCCTAACCAATTATTATTATAACAGGAAAACTGAAAAGTGAAAGTATATATTGCACTTACAGGGCAGGAACAACAACAAAAAAACAGAAACATAAAAGCACAACAACTGTAAACTAAAAATCACATGTGTGTCGCTGTTCAATTCAATTATTAATACAGGAAAACTGAAAAGTGATATATTGCACTGTACAGCACAGAAACAAGTTTCCGATGAAAAAGAACAGAAAAGCAAAAAGCACAAATTTGTAAACTAAATCACATGTGTGTGTCGCTGGCTCAATTATTATAACAGGAAAACTGAAAAAAACTTATAAGTGTGACTGTACTGCACAGAAACAAGTTTCAACGAAAAAACAGAAACAAAAAAAGCACAACTTTGTAAAAACTAATTCACATCACATGTCGCCCGTTCAATTATTATAACACAAACTGAAACTGAAAAGTGATATATCGCACTGTACTGAACAGAAACAACTTTGAAAGAACAGAACAGAAAAAAAAGTGAAACAAAAACTAAACTAATATAAACATGTAAAATTCACCAATTTCAATTATTATAACAGGAAAACTGAAAAGTGATATATCGCACTGTACTGAACAGAAACAACTGAAAAAGAACAAAAAAAAGCACAAAAAAACTAATTCACAACAAAACTAGCAATTATTATAACAGAAAAACTGAAAGTGATATAAACAAACAACATTTCAACTAAAAAAAAATTCAAACAACAACAAACTAAAAAACATGAAAAGTGATAATTATTATTAACATACTGAACTGAAAAACATATATTTCTGTACTGAACAACAGAACAACTTTCCAAAAAGAACAAAAAGCAAAAAGCACAACTTTGTAAACTAATTCACATAATTCACATCGCCCGTTCAATTTATTATAACAGGAAAACTGAAAAGTGATATATATCGCACTGTACTGAACAGAAACAACTTTCAATGAAAGAACAGAAACATAAAGCACAACTTTGTAAACTAATTCACATACGTGTCGCCCGTTCAATCAATTATTATAACAGGAAAACTGAAAAGTGATATATCGCACTGTACTGAACAGAAACAAACTTTCAAAGAAAGAACAAAACATAAAGCACAACTTTGTAAAAACTAATTCACATACGTGTCGCCCGTTCAATTATTATAACAGGAAAACTGAAAAGTGATATATATCGCACTGTACTGAACAAAAACAACTTTTCAAAAAAAGAACAAAAACATAAAAGAACAACTTTGTAAAAACTAATTCACATACAATTGTTCCCGTTCAATTATTATAACAGGAAAACTGAAAAGTGATATATCGCACTGTACTGAAAAAAACAACAAAAATAAAAGAACAAAAAAAAGAAAAAACTACTTTGTAAACTAACCTAACCTAACCCTGTTCAATTATTATAAAAACAAACTTTTCATGAAAACTAAAAAACCAACTAACCTAACCATATAACCCTGTTCAATTAACCCTAAAATGTGATAACCTAACTAACCTAACCCCCTAACCTAACCTAACCTAACCTAACTAAACTAACCCTAACCTAACCTAACCCTAACCTAACCCTAACCTAACCCTAACCTAACCTAACCTAACCTAAACCTAACCCTAACCTAACCTAAACCCTAACCCTAACCTACAACTAACCTAACCTAACCTAACCTAACCTAACCCTAAAGGAAAACTAAAAAACTAAAATGTTCAGGGCAAACAGCAACAAAAAGTTTAAAAAAAGAACAACAAAGCAAACAAAATTGTAAAACTAAATCACATGTGTGTGTCGCTGCTCAATTAATTAACAACAAAAAACTGAAAAAGTGATATATTGCACTCTACAGCACAGGAACAACAAGTTTCGATGAAAGAACAGAAAAAAAAAACAAAATTTGTAAACTAATCACATGTGTGTGTGTGTGCTCAATTATTATTATAACAGGAAAACTGAAAAAAATCTCCCACTGTATGGCACAGAAACAAGTTTCCATCGAAAAAAACAAAACATAAAGCAACAACTTTAAAAACTAATTCACATATGTGTATGCCGTTCAATCATTATAATAACAGGAAAACTGAAAGTGTGATATATCGCACTACTGAACAGAAACAACTTTTTTGCGAAAAGAACAGAAAAGCAAAGCACAACTTTGTAAACTAATTCAAATAATTCAAAAACCAAATTATAATAACAGGAACTGAAAAAAAGATATATCGCACTGTACTGAACAGAAACAACTTTTCACACAAAAGAACAGAAAACAAAAGAAAACAACTGTAAACTAAACTCAATACATTAACAACCCGTTCAATTATTAAACAGGAAAACTGAAAAAAGTGATATATCGCACTGTACTGAACAGAAACAACTTTTCAAACAAAAGAACAAAACGCAAAAAACAACAACTTTGTAAACTAATTCACATACATAAAAAACCGTTCAATTATTATAACAGGAAAACTGAAAAACTATAAAATATATCGCACTGTACTGAACAGAAACAACTTTACAACACTGAAAAACAACAACAAAAAAGAACAAAAACACACAACTTTGTAAACTAATTCACATACGTGTCGCCCGTTCAATTATTATAACAGGAAAACTGAAAAGTGATATATCGCACTGTACTGAACAGAAACAACTTTTTTAACGAAAGAACAGAAAAAAAAGCACAACTTTGTAAACTAATTCACATCATTAATACGCCTGTTCAATTATTATAACAGGAAAACTGAAAAGTGATATATCGGAAAACTGAACTGTGATGAAACTGAAAACAAAAAAAAAAAACTTTGAAAACTAATTCAACCACACTAAAACTAACCAAACATAACAAAAACTGAAAACTAACACTAACACAAACACATAACATAACCCGTTCAAAATTATAACAGGAAAAACTGAAAAAAATATATAAACCTAATAACAAAAACAAAACAACTTTCCAACAGAAACAAACAACACAAAAAAAAAAAAAACAAAGCAAACTAAAACATTTAAAACACAACCCTAACTCAATTATTATTATTATAAAAAACTGAAAAGTGAATATAGTGAAAACTACTGAACAGAAACAAGTTTTCAAACTTTTAAGAACAGAAAAAAGCAAAGCACAAACTTTGTAAACTAATTCAACTTATAAATGTTCACATACCGCCTCAATTATTATAATAATTAGGAAAAAACTGAAAAGTGATATATATATATCACTGTACTGAACAGAAACAAGTTTCCAATGAAAGAACAGAAAAACAAAAGCACAAACTTTGTAAACTAAATCACATACACTGTAATCACCCGTTCAATTATTATAACAGGAAAACTGAAAAGTGATATATCGCACTGTACTGAACAGAAACAACTTTTCCAAAAAACAGAAACAGAAACAAAACTTTGTAAAAACTAATTCACATAACCTAAAAACCTGTTCAAAATAACAGGAAAAAACTGAAAACTGATAATAACCCACTGTACTAAACAAAACAACCCTAAAAAAAAAAGCAAACAAAACTAAATGATACACAAAACTCAAAAATTAAAACAGAAAACTGAAAACTGAAAAACCACTAAACTGAACACAAAAACAAAACCTAACGAAAACAAACAGAACCAAACAAAAACAAAACTAAAACACAAACATTCACATTCAACTGTTCAATTATCAATTATTATAACAGGAAAACTGAAAAAAAAATATATTACTGTGACTGAACACTGAACACAACTTTTGAAAAAACAGAAAAGAAAAAAACACAAATTTTGTAAACAAACACAAAACAATTCTACGTTCAATTATGTTATTCAATTATTAAAAACAGGAAAACTGAAAAGTGATATATATGCACTGTACTGAACAGAAACAACTTTCGAAAGAAAGAACAACAAAAACAAAAAGCACAACTTTGTAAACTAATTCACATACGTGTGTCGCCGTTCAATTATTATAACAGGAAAACTGAAAAGTGATATATCGCACTGTACTGAACACAAACAACAACTTTGAACGAAAAAACAGAAACAAAAAGCACAACAACTTAAAAACTAATTCACATAATTCACATCCCGTTCAATTATTATAATTAGGAAAACTGAAAACTGATATATATGATGTACTGAACAGAAACAACTTTTTCAACGAAAAAACAGAAAAAAAAAAACAAAAACAAAACTAATTCACATCACAAAACCCGTTCAATTATTATAACAGGAAAAAACTGAAAAGTGATATATATATGTACTGAAAAAAAACAACTTTTTTCAAAAAAACAAAAACTTTGAAAACTAAACAAAAAAAAAAAAAAATAAAGTAAACTAAAAAAAGAAACACTGTAAACTAATTCACATAATTATTATAACAGGAAAACTGAAAAGTGATATATCCTAACCTGTACTGAACAGAAACCTAACCTAACCCTAACCCTAAAAACCTAACCTAAACTAACCTAACCCTAACCTAACCTAACCCTAACCTTATAACAGGAAACCTAAAAAGTGAACCCTAACCTAACCCTAACCCTAACCTTTTCAGACCTAAAAAACAAACCAAAGCCTAAACTAACCTAACTAACACAACCTAACTAACCTAAATTAACCTAAAACAGGAAAACTGAAAAGATATATAAACTAAACTGTTCAGGGGGGGGTTTTACAACGAAAGAACATAAACAAAAGTTCAACTTTGTAAACTAAATCACATGTGTGTCGCTCGCTCAATTAGGAATACAGGAAAACTGAAAAGTGATATATTGCACTGTACAGCACAGGAACAAGTTTCAATGAAAGAACAGAAAAGCAAAAAGCACTAATTTGTAAACTAAATCACATGTGTGTGTCGCTGTGCTCAATTATTATAACAGGAAAACTGAAAAACTGAAAAGTGATATATCCCACTGTATGGCACAGAAACAAGTTTCCATCGAAAGAACAGAAAAAACAAAAACAACTTTGTAAACTAAAACTAATTCACATACGTGTCGCCCGTTCAATTATTATAACAGGAAAACTGAAAAGTGATATATCGCACTGTACTGAACAGAAACAACTTTCGAACGAAAGAACAGAAACGCAAAAAAACACAACTTTGTAAACTAATTCACATCACGTGTCGCCGTTTCAATTATTATAACAGGAAAACTGAAAAGTGATATATCGCACTGTACTGAACAGAAACAACTTTTTCAAACAAAGAACAACAAAAAAAAAAACAACTTTGTAAACTAATTCACATCACATGTGTCCGTTCAATTATTATAACAGGAAAACTGAAAAGTGATATATCGCACTGTACTGAACAGAAACAACTTTTAAACTGTAAAACAAAAAAACAAACTTTGTAAACAAAAACAAAAAAAACACAAACTTTGTAAACTAATTCACATATATCGTGTCGCCCAACTCAATTATTATAACAGGAAAACTGAAAAGTGATATATCGCAATTATGTACTGAACAAAAACAACTTTACAGAACAGAAACAAGAACAAAAAAAAAAAAAAAAAAGCACAACTTTGTAAACTAATTCACATACGTGTCGCCCGTTCAATTATTATAACAGGAAAACTGAAAAGTGATATATCACTGTACTGAACAACAGAAACAACAAACAACTTTCAACAACAAACAAAAAAAAGCAACTTTGTAAAACTAATTCACATACATGTGTAAGCCCGTTCAATTATTATAACAGGAAAACTGAAAAGTGATATATCCCACTACTGTACTGAATCAAAACAACAAGAAAAAAAAAACACAAAAACAAAAACCAACCCTAAAAACTAATTCACATACACCCTAACCCTAACCAATTATTATAACAGGAAAACTGAAAAAAATAACCTAACCCTACCTGTACTGAACAACCTAACAACTTTCCTAAAAGAACAAAAACTAAAAGCACAACCTAACAACTTTGTAAACTAACCTCACTAACCCTAACCCTAACCCTAAATAACAAAACTGAAAAACTGAAATAAACCAACTGTACTGAACAGGGCAAAACAAAACAACGAAAACAGAAAAAAAAAGCACAACTTTGTAAACTAAATCACATGTGTGTCACCCGCTCAATTATTATAACAGGAAAACTGAAAAGTGATATATTGCTCTACTGCACAGAAAACAACAAGTTCCGATGAAAGAACAGAAAAGCAAAAACTAACAACAAAAAACTAAAATCACATGTGTGTCGCCTGTTCAATTATTAATACAGGAAAAAAACAAAAACTGATATATCCTGAACTGTACTGAACAAAAAAACAAGTTTCCAAACAAAAGAACAGAAAAAAAAAAGCACAACTTTGTAAACTAAACAACATACGTGTAAAAGCTGTTCAATTATTATAACAGGAAAAAACTGAAAAGTGATATATAAGCACTGTACTGAACAAAACTGAACAACTTTCAAACAAAAAAAACAAAAACGAACAGAAAAAGAACAAAACAACAAAAAACACAACTTTGTAAACTAATTCACATACATTAACCCCGCCCGTTCATTATTATAACAGGAAAACTGAAAAGTGATATATCGTTCAATTATGAACATAACAAACTTTTCAAAAAACTGAAAAAACATAAATACTTTTTAAAAACTAATTCACACACAAACAAAATTATAACAGGAAAAAAACTGAAAAGTGATAATATATCAAACTGAACAGAAACAACTTTGTAAAAAAATTAAAAAAAACAACACAACAAACTAAACTAATTATTATAACAGCCCCTAACTCAATTATTATAACAGGAAAACTGAAAAGTGATATATCACTGTACTGAACAGAAACAACTTTCAACGAAAGAACAGAAACATAAAGCACAACAACTTTGTAAACTAATTCACATACATGTGTAAGCCCGTTCAATTATTATAACAGGAAAAAACTGAAAAGTGATATATCGCACTGTACTGAACAGAAACAACTTTCAAACGAAAGAAACAAACAAAAAAAAGCACAACTTTGTAAACTAATTCACATACACATGTCGCCCGTTCAATTATTATAACAGGAAAACTGAAAAGTGATATATATATATATCACTGTACTGAACAGAAACAACTTTCCAAGCGAAAACAAAACAGAAAAAACAAACAACTTTAAACTAATTCACATTCACATGTATTCGTGTCGTTCAATTATTATAACAGGAAAACTGAAAAGTGATATATCGCATGTACTGAACAGAAACAAAAAAAAAAAGAACAGAAACGCAAAAAAACAACTTTGTAAACTAATTCACATACATGTTTGCCTGTTCAATTATTATAACAGGAAAACTGAAAAGTGATATAAACTGTAACCTAAAAACAAACAAGTTTTCAATTAAATAACAAACCCTAAACTACAACTGTAAACTAATTAACCTAACCTAACCTAACCTAATAACTAACCCTAACCCTAATAAAACCTAACCCTAACCTTCAACCTAACCCTAAAACTAACCCTAACCTAACCTAACCCTAACCTAACCTAACCAACCCTAACCTAACCCTACCTAACCCTAACCTAACCCCTAACCTAACCTAACCTAACCTAAAACCCTAACCTAACCTAACCCTAACCAACCCTAACCCTAACCCTAACCCTAAAACTAAAAAAAACCTAAACTTCAGGGGCAAACAACAACAAAAACAAAAAACAAAAACAAACTTTGTAAACTAAAAAAAACATGTGTGTCAAACTAAATTAGGAATAAGTTTCCAAAAAACTGAAAAGTGATATTTTGTAAAAAACTAAATCACATGTGTATACAGCTCGCTCAATTAGAAATACAGAAAACTGAAAAAAGTGATATATTGCACTCTACTGAACACAAACAAAGTTTCGATGAAAGAACAGAAAAGCAAAGCACTAATTTGTAAACGGAATCACATGTGTGTGTCGCTGCTGGCTCAATTATTAATACAGGAAAACTGAAAAGTGATATCTCCCTGTACTGATGGCACAGAAACAAGTTTCCATCGAAAGAACAAGAAAAAAAAAAAACAACTTTGTAAACTAAATTCACATATTGTCGCCCGTTCAATTATTATATAACAGGAAAACTGAAAAGTGATATATCGCACTGTACTGAACAGAAACAACTTTCAACGAAAAAAGAACAGAAGCAAAAAAAGCACAACTTTGTAAACTAATTCACATACGTGTCGCCGTTCAATTATTATAACAGGAAAACTGAAAAGTGATATATCGCACTGTACTGAACAGAAACAACTTTGAACGAAAGAACAGAAACAAAAAAGCACAACAACTGTAAACTAATTCACACAAACATCGTGCCCCGTTCAATTATTATAACAGGAAAACTGAAAAGTGATATATATCACTGTACTGAAAACAACAACTTATAAAAGAACAGAAAACACAAAAGCACAACTTTGTAAACTAATTCACATCACATGTGTCGCCCGTTCAATTATTATATTACAACAAAAACTGAAAAACTGATATATCGAACTGTACTGAACAAACAACTTTCCAACAAAACAAAAACGCAAAACAACTTTTTGTAAACTAATTCACATAATTCATGTACGTGCCGCCAATTATTATAACATAAAAAAACTGAAAAGTGATATATCGCACTGTACTGAACAAAACAAACAAGTTTTCAACGAAAAGAACAGAAACAAAGCAAACAACTTTGTAAACTAATTCACATACATGTCGCCCGTTCAATTATTATAACAGGAAAACTGAAAAGTGATATATCGCCTGTACTGAACAAAACTTTTCAAACTAAAAAGAACAAAAAACTAAACTAACAACAACTTTGTAAACTAATTCACATAACCTAAACCCTAACCCAATTATTATAACAGGAAAAACTGAAAAGTGATATATAACTAACCCTAACCTGAACAAAAAAAACTTTCCAACAGAACAGAACAAAAAAGAACAAAAAAGCACAACTTTGTAAACTAAATCACATAATGTGTCGCCCGTTCAATTATTATAACAGGAAAAACTGAAAAGTGATATATCGCACTGTACTGAACAGAAACAAGTTTCCATGAAAAACAGAAAAAAAAAGCACAACAACTAAACTAATCACATGTGTGTGTAAACCCCGTTCAATTATTATAACAGGAAAACTGAAAAAACTGATATATCCCAACACTGTGAACAGAAACAAGTTTCCAAAGAAAACACAAAAGCAAAAAACAAAAACTTTGTAAAACTAAATTCACATACGTGTCGCCCGTTCAATTATTATAACAGGAAAACTGAAAAGTGATATATCGCACTGTACTGAACAGAAACAACAAGTTTCCAAAAAACAACAAAACGCAAAGCACAAACTGTAAACTAATTCACATACGTGTGTCGCCCGTTCAATTATTATAACAGGAAAACTGAAAAGTGATATATCGTGACTGTACTGAACAAAACAACTTTCCAACAAAAGAACAAAAACAAAAAACAAACTAAAAACTAATTCAATACAATTCAACCCTGTTCAATTATTATAACAGGAAAAACTGAAAAGTGATATATAACAAAAAGTGTATAACAACACAGAAACAACTTTTCAACAACAAGAAACAAAAACAAAAAGCACAACACAAAGCAAGTAAAACTTTGTAAACTAATTCAACACATATTCGCCCGTTCAATTATTATAACAGGAAAACTGAAAAACTGATATATGATATATCACTGTACTGAACAGAAACAACTTTCCAAACGAAAAGAACAGAAAGCAACAAAAACAACACAACTTTGTAAACTAATTCACATACGTGTCGCCCGTTCAATTATTATAACAGGAAAACTGAAAAGTGATATATCGCACTGTACTGAACAGAAACAACTTTCAGCACGAAAGAACAGAAAGAAAAAGCACAACAAAACTAAACTAATTCACATAACATAACATGTCGCCCGTTCAATTATTATAACAGGAAAACTGAAAAGTGATATATCGCACTGTACTGAACAGAAACAACTTTCAAACGAAAGAACAACAAAAAAAGCACAACAAAAACTAATTCACATAATTCACATGTCGCCCGTTCAATTATTATAATAACAGGAAAACTGAAAAGTGATATATCGCACTGTACTGAACAGAAACAACAACTTTCATCGAAAGAACAGAAACAAAGCACAACTTTGTAAACTAATTCACATCACATGTGTCGCCCGTTCAATTATTATAACAGGAAAACTGAAAAGTGATATATATAAAACTGTACTGAACAGAAACAACTTTTAAACAAACAACAGAACAGAAAAAAACAAAAAAAAACTAATTCACAAAATGTAAAAGTGCAATTATTATAACAAAACAATTATTAAACAGGAAAACTGAAAAGTGATATATCCACTGTACTGAACAGAAACAACTAACAGGAAAAACAGAAACGCAAAAGCAAATATAAACCCTAAACTAATTCACAAAACTAAAACAATTATTATAAAAAAACTGAAAAAAAAAATATATCACTGTACTGTACAGCAAAAACAACAACTTTGTAAACTAAAGCACAACTTGTAAACTAAATCACACTACATTGTGTCACCTAACCTAATTATTTATAATAACAGGAAAACTGAAAAGTGATATATCGCACTGTACTGAACAGAAACAACTTTCAACATTTAAACACAAAAACAAAAAACAAATTTGTAAACTAAAAACAATTTGTAAACACATCACATGTGTGTCGCCAATCAATTATTATAACAGGAAAACTGAAAAGTGATATATCGCACTGTACTGAACAGAAACAACAACTTTCCAAAAAAAAACAACAAAGCAAACAAAGCACAACAACAGTAAAACTAATTCACATGTGTGTCCTGCCCGTTCAATTATTATAACAGGAAAACTGAAAAGTGAAATAGTGAAATGATATAGAACAAGTTGGCTGAAGAACAACTTTCCGAACAGAAAGAACAAAACACAAAACAAAACTAATTCAAACTAATTCACATCACGTTCAATTCAATTATAACAGGAAAACTGAAAAGTGATATATCGCACTGTACTGAACAGAAACAACTTTCGAACGAAAGAACAGAAACTCAAAGCACAACTTTGTAAACTAATTCACATACGTGTCGCCCGTTCAATTATTATAACAGGAAAACTGAAAACTGATATATCGCACTGTACTGAACAGAAACAACTTTCGAACGAAAGAACAGAAACATAAAGCACAACTTTGTAAACTAATTCACATACGTGTCGCCCGTTCAATTATTATAACAGGAAAACTGAAAAGTGATATATCGCACTGTACTGAACAGAAACAACTTTGAG
>JAEOAE010000364.1:0-61043 GCA_036365155.1 Meriones psammophilus | reverse complement strand
GGCTTGACCTGTTCTCTCAGGTCATAAAAGCTCCAAGTGAAACATTTATTAATGTTTTGTGAAGATTGACTTCAGCTGGGGATACTAGTATATCAGATCCACTAGCTAGAAAAGCTTTTGAAAATGCAAAGATTTTGAATGCAAAGAGGTAATACAGCCATTAAAAGTATGGTGTGCACAAATAGATGAATGGGTTATAAATACAATTGACAACAGACCTCAATCACCCAATTTGGCCTTGGTAGGAGAAGCTACCCCTAAAGACATTGGGGAATGTCTTAATTTTGATGGGCAAATGGAGTTACCGGAAAAAAAAATTCAAAAATGGAGTCTATACTTTCTAGAATATGCGGAAGATGTGGCAAGGGTTGACATCAGATTAGTGAATGTAGAGCACAGATAAGTGAGGTAATCCTTTATCAAAAAAGGCCTGAAGGGGCCTGTCTCAGGCCCCAATACAGGACAGGGACACTCCTCCACAAGAAAGATAAACACCACTGCTCTGGGAATAAACATTAAAAATTTCAACAGTGAGGCCAGGGTAGGTTTTATAGGTAAATAAAAACAAAACAAAACAAAACAAAACAAAAAACAGGAAGGGAAGGGAACAAAAAAGCAAATATATTGGCAAACCTCTATAAATGATCATAGGCCAAAGTTAAAGATAATTTTAAATAGTATTGAAATTGAAGGTGTAGTGGATACTGGGGCTGATGTAACAATTATCACTCCTAAATTCTGACCCCCAAAATTAGCCAATTCAAGAGGTGGATATTCAATTCCAAGGAGTTATAACTTTAACTCAAGTAAAACAACATGTCAGATGGCTTAAATGCATAGGACCAGAAGGTCAAATAGGAAAATTAAGGCCTTATGTGGCTGAGATAGCCATAAACTTATGGGAAAGAGATCTGTTGCAACAATGGGAGACCCAGATTAACCCCCAATTTCAAAGACAAAACAGGTAATACTCCTGATAAACAAGTTAAAATTATTTTTAAAAGTGCCATCAAAAACAGTTACAGGATGTCCAGGCTGTCCATAAACAAAATACAACAAAGCCATTCTTTTCAATTTCATGTTGGGAAGCCACTGCTAATAAAACCCCCACAACTTTACCAAGGTAGTTGGGTGACCAACCTATTTGGATTGAACAATGGTCTATGAGTAAAGAAAAATTACTGGCACTAGAACAGTTAGTCCTGGAACAGCTGGAGGCTCAACATATAGAGGAGTCCAACAGCCCTTGGAATTCTCCTGTATTTGTCATCAAAAAGAAATCTGGCAAATGGAGGATGTTAACGGATCTCAGAGCTGTTAACAAAATTATTCAGCCAATGAGATCGTTACAATCTGGAATCCCATTGCCTTCCTTGTTACCTAAGGAATGGTCTATTATAATGATTGATTTAAAGGATTGCTTTTTCACAATTCCTTTACATGAGCATGATAGGGAAAGGTTTGCTTTCTCAGGACCCACTTTGAATAGAAGCTGTCCAATAAAGAGATATCACTCAAGGGTCTTACCACAGAGGATGTTGAACAGTCCTATTTTATGCCAATATTTTGTAAAACAGCTGTTGGAGATAATTCATAAGCAGTTTCCTCAATCCATAATTTACCATTATATGGATGTTATCTTCTTGGCTGATTCAGATAGAAAAACATTAGAAAATATTTTTGATGAAATAAATAGAATTTTGCCTTGTTGGGGTTTAGATATTGCTCCCAAAAAAGTACAAAAAGGAGATTCTATTAATTACCTAGGATACAACATAGTTCTACAGAAAACTCGACCACAAAAAGTACAAATTAGAAGAACCCAATTAAAACTCTCAATGATTTTCAAAAATTGCTGTGAGATATTACATGGCTATAGCCTACCTATGGTTTAGCTACTCAAGAGCTAAATAACTTATTTCAAAACTTACAGGATGATAAGGACTTTAAAAGTCCAAGAACGTTATCAACTGAAGATGAAAATGAATTGGCTCAGGCAGAAAGGAAATTACAAGATGCATATATAGACCATATTGATCCAAAGAGGGCCTGTATTTTGGTTATCTTGCTTTCCACTCATTCTCCCACAGGAATTCTTATGCAGAGGGAGGACTGTCTTAGAATGGATATTTTTGGCACACAAACAAAATAAAACCTTAAAAACTGAATCCTTATAATTCAGTTCAAAAATCAAAATTATATACATTTATTTTGGTGTTATCATATTTTCAAGAAAATCTTAATATAACCACTGACTCTTAATATGCAGAAAGAGTTTTTTTGCATATAGAAACTGCTGATCTAATTCAGGATAATTTGGACTTAACTTCACTGTTTCTTCAATTACAACGAGTAATCAAAAATAGAAATAATACACTGTATATAACATTGATCAGATCTGATATGGTGCCACAAGGCCCTTCTAGCACAAGACAATGATGAAATTGATCAACTATTAATAGGAAGCGTGTTAGAGGCCTCAGAATTTCATTAAAACACCATGTTAACAGCAAAGGTTTCAAAAGAGAGTTTTCTATCACTTGGCAACAAGCCAAAGAAATTGAGTGAAAGTGTCCCACTTGTTCATTATATAACTAAACTCCACTAACTGCAGGAAGTAACCCTATTGGTAACTAAAGAAATGAAATTTGGCAAATCATGTGCTTTATGTTATAGAGTTTGGTAAACTGAAATATGTGCACCATACTATAGACACATGTTCAGGGTTCCAATGAGCAAAAGCCATAAGTTCTGAGAAAGCTGATTCAGTTATTATGCATTTATTAGAAGTGATGGAAGTCATGGTTATTCCTACACTATTCAAGACTGATAATGCTACAGTATATGTCTCTAATAAAATGGAAAGATTTTTTTTTAGATATTATAAGATAAAATATGTAACATGTATACCTCACAATCCTGCCAGTCAAGCAGTCATTGAAAAATTGAATCGTACTTTAAGGGACATGCTTAACAAACAGAGAGGGGGGATAAAATACCACAGAGATAGATTACATAATGCTTTATAAATTACTAATGGTCTTATTCAGAGTGAAACTGTTATGCCCAGTTCAGGAACCCCAAAAGCCCAGGGGTACACTCTACTGTAAATACATGAGGTTTTTTAAATTGTATACATGTTCAGCCATGGGACACAAACTTCCTGTGGACACAGGAGAGGAATGTAGCCCTGAGATGTTGGGAAGCAAGGTTTTTATGGGGCAAAACCGCAAGCAGAGACTTACATGCTTTGGTGTTACGTGATTGTGAAATGGAAACTGACTTTTGAAATAGTTGGTCCACTTTGGGCAGCAAGAGTACAAACAGTTCTGGCCTGGCCCTATGGGCCAGTTACCTAACAACTGTATAATTAGTGGGCAGGAAAGAATGTAGTAAGGCTAATTTGTATCCTCAGGGCATTAAGGCTAGTTCTTCCCCGAAAGAGGCTGGACATGTCTCCAAATAACTAGCCTTTATTCATGCTTCTGCTTTAAACTTTAAAACAATACCCACTGATTTTAAGTCTTTGGTCTCTCAAATCCACAAAGAATTAATGTAATTGAGATTTTTAAAATGAACTAAAATGAAGTTTCAAATCCTTCTTCCATCTGCTATTTTTTCCATAAACTCTACTGTGTGCCTTCCTTGTGAAAGGAACCTGACAATGTGCCAACAGGCCTCGCTCTGATTTTTTTATTTCAATCTTATTATTATTATCATCATTATTATTATTAATTTGGGTTTTTGAGACAGGGTTTCTCTGTGTAGCCCTGGCTGTCCAGGCCTTTTTGTATAACACGCTGGCCTCAAACTCAGAGACATACTCACAGACATCTACTTGCCTCTGGCTCCCAAGTGCTGGGATTGAAGGTGTGTGCACTATGCTTGGCAGGACTTTCTTATAGCCTGGTGGAAATCATACTTTATGACTTAGGACATGTCTAGACAAGTGAGTGTGAAGAGCTGGCAGGGGTGCAAACCCTTGCTTTTGGAGAGAGTATTTCTCTTGTGGCCTTACATGTCCTGAACTCATTTTGCAAACCCAGATGGCCTGGAACTCACACCAGCCTCTGCTTGCCCCACTGACAGCCACAGGCATGTGACACCACACCTGGCTTCTTGTTATAGTCTTTAAAAAGGATTTATAATCTCTGTCTGCCTTCCTGAGACCAGCCCTGTTTTGACTGGGAGAGTCGGCACTCACTAAAAGAAAGGGGGACAAGGACCCCAGGATTCCTTCTGCATTGAGCAGGGATTGGCTGGTCCCGGCTGAGCAGGAGAATTTAAACTGGACACATTTAAACTGGGAATACGTAAATTTAAACTGAGGCTCTGTGCGCAATGAACTAGCTTTACTTACTAATGGACCCTTGTGCTTTTTTTTTTTCACTCTTCTAAGAAGTGTAAATCCCATCTATCTGTTTATTTTTACATGTATGACTATTTTGCCTGCGGGGATAGGTGTATCTGTGTATCAGGTGGATGCCTGGTGCCTGAAGAGGCAGCACTGACAACCCACAAGTAGACCCTTGAGTTTTTCTGTTGCCATCTGTTGCTTCTCATGGGACCTACACTTTAGTCTGGTTTGTTGCCTCAATGAGAGTCCCTTGGAGAAAACAAAGATTTTCATTTATTATTATTATTATTATTATTATTATTATTAAAAAAATGAGTGTTCTTTTTGGAGAGAGGGAAACTTTATTTATGATTCATGGTGTAGTTCTCTTAATTATGGAAGATTTGTTTATTAATTGTACACTATTCTGTCTGCACGCAAGAGGAGGGTGCCATGTCTCATGATAGATTGTTATGAGCCACCATGTGGATGCTGGGAATTGAGCTCAGGATATCTAGAAGAGCAGCCTGTGATCTTAAACACTGTGCCATCTCTCCTGCCCCTTCATTTCTTAATTTTATTTTTTTTAATTTTTATTTATTCATTTTACATCCCTATCTTATACCCCTCCCTCTTCTCCTCCCAGTCCTACCCTCCGTTTCCCCTATCATCCCTCACCTGGTTCCTCAGAGAAGGGGATCACCCTGCCTCTCCTGTGCACATCCACCCACCCAAGCATATCAAGCGGCAATCAGGACTGAGCACATACTCTTTGCCTGGCGAGGCAACCCCAACAGAGGAAAGTGAAAGAAGACCTAGCTTGTGGGTCAGGGTGCATTCATATGTGTGTTGGTCCTGCTGTGTTTACAAGGCCTTGTTATCCTTGTGTCCTTCATCCACTCTGGCACTTACACTTTGCACAGAGTTTCTTGAGCCCTTAGGGGCTTGGGTTTCTTGGAGACATCTCATTTAGGGATGAATGGTGCACAGCCTCTCACTGTTTGCATATCGACTGGATGTGGGTCTCTGTATTTATTCCCATCTGCTGCAGGAGGAAGTTTCCAATGATGGTCTAGCAAGGCACCAATCTGTGAGTATGGCTGTGCTTCTTTAGCACAACTGTAGCGTTTAGATTTCTCTAATGTACTTGGCCTCTGTAGACTCAGGTTCCTGGCCACTCAAGCAGTACTGGATCAAGATTCCTTCTCATGGACTGGGCCTCCATGGCTCTGTTGGTGTGTACTATTCTCTTCTGGTGGCATGCAGCGTATGTTCCAGTATCGCAAACAGCAGTCTATAAGGGTGAAGGTTCTCGGTAGATGCCAGCTGGGATTAAGCTGTGTCCAATGACTTGTGAAGGTGTTGTCCTCAGCAACAGAATCTTACCATCATGTTGGGGAGAGCACTGGAGGATGGACACAGGTTGGGTTATCTCAGGCCCTGCTTTGATCTAGCACAGAGACCTCCTGTGTCCCGACTCCACAGGACTCTGGGAAGCCTGCTCTCAAGACACGCCTTTGTCTGTTCTTATTAAATTGAAATAAATACATAGTATTAAATGAAAACATCATATATATAAAGCTAGTTATTAAGGGACACGTGTGCACCACCAGAGGGCACCAGATTTCTTGACAGATGGTTTGAGCGCCACCGTGTGGTCCCTGGGATGGAACCTGGCACCTTGGTAAGAGAGGGATTCTCTGTGTCAGATGGCTGTTGCGATGACAAATGTCGACTTTTTTTTTTTTTTTTTTTTTTTTTTTTTTTTAGATTCATCCATCCATGTATTCATTCATCCATTCATTCATTGTACAGCATTCTGCCTGTGCACCAGAACAGGGCACCAGATCCCATTACAGATGGCTGTGAGCCACCATGTAGTTGCTGGGAATTGAACTCAGGAGCTTTAGAAGAGCAGCCAGCGTTGTTAACCTCTGAGCCATCTCTCCTGCCTCCAGTTTTTTTTAATCTTTAAAAAATATTTATTTTCCATGTGAGCGCCTTTCTGCCTTCCCAAGACTAGTCCTGATTTGACTGGGAGACTCGAGATTAATTTTAAAAAGGGGCAGGTACCCCAGGATCCCTTCTCCCTGGACCAGGGACCAGGGACCAGCTGGACTGCGTCTGATCAGGAGAATTCAAAGCGCACATTTTTCCTGCACACAAGTGGCTTCCAGCAGCCCTGTGTGTTTACTTCCGGTACCAGGGGGCGGGGCGATGGCATCACTAATTGGCTCCGAAAGGCTCCTGATCCTGAAGACTGCAAGGGGCACAGGGCGGGGACATTGACAGAACACCAGGGACCAGGGAAAACGCTGTGGGCTTGGTGACGACGGGGGAGCGCTTCCGGGATACTTCTGGGTCCTGGCAGAGCTCCAGGCTAAGTAGGGAGGAGGAGGATAGCTTGTGAGGGTGTAATGCAGTGCATACAGCATTCTGGGAATTGTATTTCTGCGTCTGCGACTCGGCAAAGCGACGATATAGTGAGACCTGGCTATGTTACTACAAACAATCCCAGAAGTCCCTGCTCTGAGGCAGTTTTCACAGAGGCTCCCGGCCGGCACAATGCACTCTGGGATTATTTGTAGTTCCCTGGCTTTGGAGTGCTTGGCTTTAGGATTTTCCGTGTCTGGTACATTTCATCATGAGTTCAGTGCTCTGTCATAAGGATGTTCACAGTCGTACAAGATAAAACAGATTATTTATTTATTTATTTATTTATTTATTTATTTAGTCTATGAAACACCTATAATAAAACGTGAGTGGCTAGAAGTGGAGCTGAAATGCGGTAGATAGATTTAAAGCCTGCACAGCTCCTAAGAGGGTGGATGGGGTATTGGAGCTTTTGGACAGGACTGTGCTGAATGTTAAGTGGGACGCGAGCACCCACAAGCATACATGCCATGTCTTCAATGTGTTATGTACTGTTGAAAAAGCAGGCACTTAAGGAAAACTATAAGGTTATATTCCAAGAAGCTGGCAGTTGGTGGAAATTCAAAGTTCAAGAGTTAGCACAGCACCTCTTCATTTTCCTAGTTCCTCATTATGCATCCTGTTATTTTCAGGTATTTCAGACCGAACAAACAGCATCTTTTCGGGCTGGAAATGGACTGTAGTTTTCAGTTCAGATAGGTAGTAGCATATGATTCTTGAGGATTCTCTTAGAAAACCCTTCCCAGTAACTCAAAAGTTGACTTCTCAGGCCTGGTGTTGGAGTTTTTGTTAGATGGAGGGACAATTGTCATCACAGATGGCAAAATTTCATTGAAACTACATTTTAGTTTTATGCAACAGCTTACATGGATTGTACATATCTTAGATAGTTACTAGTATGATTCCATATTACCTTTTCAGACATCCTTACTGTTATTTTACCATCTTCCCTTTTTTATTTCTTTCTGTCTTACCTCCGAAATTATTATAACCCCTTCATGTTTTTCGCATTTCCTCTTTCATATCTCTATACCCTTCTACGTCCTACTGCCCCCACATACTTCCATTCTCACCTTGGAAATGGTCACTATTTCATTCTTGGTTTTTCAAAAACTGCCGGATATAGACTCACATATGAGCACACACATATTCAGTTTAGAGCTGGGAAACATAGAAGAGGGAATATGTGAAGTTTTTCTTTCTGTGTTTGGATTACCTCATTTAACATGATTTTTTCTAGCTCCATCTATCTACCTGCAAGTTTTATGTTTTTATACTACTCAATAGTGATGCATTTTAAAACCATGACCTAAAGAGAAAATACTTAATTCATTTTAAGGTTATTTCACAATTACATCATTTTGTGCCTTCTCTTTTCTTCCCTCAAAACCTTTCGACACACCTCTCCTATTTTTCTTTCAAATTCATCTTCTTTTTTCAAAATGGTATTATGCTCTTAATATAAGTTGCTCAGTTTAATAATGTTACTTCCATGCATGTTTTCAGGGTTGATTGCTTGGTATTGGATAACTAACTGAGTTTATGTACTTTCCTGGAAATAGTTTTTTTCTCACACTCTCAGCATTTATTAGTTCCCTGCAGATTTTTGCATAGGATTAAGGACAATGGTTTCTTCCTAAACCACTTTTGCATATCTATTAGCATTTCCAATTTTCAGCTCATTTTTATACAGGTATATTGGTAAGACCTTTTTCTTTATTTTTTTATATTTGGTCCATCTTATGGGTGTAGCTTCTGGTATTATTAGGAGACACATTACCAGAACATACTCTGATCCTCTGCCATATATTATATATATATTACCTTTGGTTATGCATGATCACTGAGTCTTACATCTGGGAATTGTTTTGTAGATGTATCAGATGTGACTGTTCTCCAGAACTCTGTCTTGTGATTGGTTGCGGTTTTCAGTCATGATTGTGGTTCAAGGAAAAGCTTCCTTGGTCAGTGTTGAACTATACATATCTATGTGCATTATTAAAAGTATTTATGTTGCAACATGTTTATATTCATGCATGTGCTTACATGTATTATAGGGATTTTATGTAGATAATTCACAGTATGATTGCTTAAAACTCTTTCAAAAAATTTACTGTTATTTCACCCACTTACTTCTTTTATATTTATCCTGTAAGACCTAGGAGCTTCACAGCTAAGGAGTTCATGATTGCGCCCTTCTCAGGAATTCCCAGAGACCACAACTCGATGCAAAAGCAAGAGTTTCTATTATTATTATTATTATTATTATTATTATTATTGTTATTATTTCAATCACGATAGGGTCACCCCTCCTAAGGCAGGAGATGACCCCGAGCATGCAAACCACAGGGTTTTTATACTTAATATCTGGCCACTTTCGCTCTATACATTGATTGGTCAGCAAGAATAGCATGAAGATAGTTTACAGCTAGTTGTTTGCAGTTTTTGGCTGTTTGTGACTTTTCTCAAAACAACTCACCCTGCCCTTCAAGAGCTGCCTGTTTCTGGCTTCAATTCAAGGCTATCTTGGAGCAGTTCATCCTGCCATTTGAGAGCTATATGCCTCTGGCTTTAATTCAAGGATGGGAATAGTCACAGCTGTTTTACATTTAGAGTTGTTTTCATTCTCAGGTGGACTCTCATCTCCCCCTTTTATTTGTGCTCCAATTTTAACCCTAAAATTGTGGATCAACCTCAGAGAGAGATTGATACTTCCTCTGGAGCATCAGGACCTGAACCACACTTACACATTCCCTAACGAAGGCGAGTAATCAGTTAACAATACAGGGTACTATTGTAACAAGGAGCAAAATGATAGCAAAAGGTCCGAGTAAGAGAAGCACACATCGGGAGACCATTAAACCCATTCAAAGAAGAGATTCTATTAATTGTCATCTCCTCTTTTCAATATCTTTTTGTAATTTTTTAATCTTTCCTTTAACAATGCCTGATTTATTCGTGTAAAAACAGCATTTCTCCTGTAGGGCTAAGCAGATTCCTCCTTTTTTGGCTGTAAGGAGGTCTAATCCCCTCTGGTTCTGGAGAACTACTTCTGCTAAGGAATTGAGCTGGTCTTGGAGTTCATTGATGATGCTCGAAAACAATTGTACATCACTAATTAACTGTTGGGACAGTTTGTTGTATTTATATAATAAAACACCCAAACCAACTGACCCAGCGCCTATGGAAGCAGTCAGTCCAATTCCCACTAACAGAGGAATGAACTGAATGGCTCTCTTCATTCTTCCAGCCATTAAGTCAAAGCTGGGGACTGGGACTGGCTCATCCCCTGGAATGATGCTAAGATCAGGGAGTTGCCTGTACACAGGTCCCAGTCCAATCTGTGGGCAAGAACTTATAGGCTTTATTATTCCTGCATAAGAAAACAGTGTTATTGTCAGGGCAGAGAGGTGTGGCGATGTCATTGGTTGAATCACAAATGGCAAAGGTAGCATCCCCTACAGGTAGATCTGAGCTATCATTTTTGTAGGGTTTTGTCAAACAGGTAACATTTTGGTTGAAGAGAGGCTGCACTCTCATAGGGGGTGCTGAATGTCAGGACCCCCTCAGCAGTGGAATAAGTGGTGTTAGAAGGGGGGATCTCCAGAGGAACAGGCTGCCCTTGTAAGAGGCAGAGCCAGCAGTCACTTGCAAGCGAAGGATTGTTGTCATTTAGGAGGCTATGAGGTTCAGTAATAACATCTACAGTCTGGGGGTCTAAAATAACATTTCCTCTACTATCAGGAAGAACCAGAGGGTGGTAATTGAGGGATGAGTATTCTTTTTTTCTATTAACTCTTTAATGCATTGTTTAACCTGTTCTTGTCTGACCTGATCCTGCAGCTTTCCTCCATCTGAGAGGTGAATGGGAGGTACCTTTCTTCAGCATACAGGCTTCCCTACCATCTCCGAACAAGGGGCTTGGAGTAATTTAGATCCATGGCCTGCTGTTGGCACTCTGTGGGACCAATCGTCTATCCTCATCTCCTCCCTGACTTGGTTCAATATGGCAGTGAAATAGGTGATGTTATCTTTTCCAGTACATTGTTGCACAACCCTATAGCAACTGCTATGCACATCCTGTTGATAGGTATAACAAGGGCAAGGCACGGGGCACCCATTTACATAAGGAATCATTTTAGGCTTGGTTACACAATTCCATTCTAAACTTGGGGTACTCCCTTAAGGTTGTAGGGCTCTATATGCCCATGTATCACCACACTCAACTTGAGCATAGGCCTTGTTGGGGCTCCAAATCTCACCAATAAGTAAGGCTCTGCCATTCATCACCCCACCCTTGCAATCACCGGGTTTAACATACATTGCTTCCAGGGCCTTGTGAGCCTGGTGAGGATCACCAAAGCTGCAGTCAATAGTTACCCAATTGAGTACAAACAGCACAACCCAGAGGTACCATTGTCTGTCCACTTTACTGGTCAAAGAGTTCATTGTCTCTGATGAGTTTCAGTTTTAACAGGTTGCTGGAGGCTTGGACTTGCCAGGTGTCAGCAGGTTGATGAAGAGCAGGCTTGACGTGTGACCCATGGATCCAAGCTGTAATGCCCTCTGCTTTGACAGCTGTTGGGGTGGTAAGCAGAACACAATAAGGACCCTTCCACCAAGGTTCCAGATTCTGGGTGTGGTGTCATCTCACATACACCAGATCTCCCATCTGGACCTGATGGGGCACATCCAAGGACCCAGGTGCATATGCACTTCCAAACTTTCTCCAAATTTCTGTCTGAATAAGTTGCAGTCCTTTCAGACTGGAAAACAAGTCAGAGTTATCACTAGTTATGTCAAGTGGGTCCCCAAGAAGAGTCAGGGAAGCAGGAACCCCATATAGTAGTTCGAAGGGAATTATGCCTAGTCAGGAGGGAGTATTTCTGACTCTAGAGAGGGCCAAGGAAAGGAGCACCACCCAGTCACCATCAGTCTCCATAGTAAATTTGGTAAGAGTCTCTTTGAGAGTTCTATTCATTCTATCTACCTGTCCTGAACTTTGGGGTCTATAAGCACAATGTAACTTCCAGTCAAGCCCCAGAGACCTGGCCACCTCCTGGCTTACCTGAACAACAAAGGTTGGTCCATTGTCTGACCCAATTTTGGAATATCTTACCAGGGAAAAATGTCTTCCAGAATCATTTTGGCCATGAACAGGGTGGTTTCTTTCTTTGTGGAAAAAGCTTCCACCCATCCTGAGAAAGTGTCCACAAAAACCATGAGATATTTATTGTCATACCTGGCTGGTTTAATTTCAGTGAAATCCACTTCCCAATGCATTCCAGGTCTAGTTCCTTGTCACTGGCCAGCAGTGACACCTGAATACCACCTGAGAGAGGGGTGGGAGAGAGAGAGAGAGAGACAGGGTGACACAGAGAAGGACACTGAGTCTCCTTGCTAATCCAGGTGTCGAATTAATGGACGTCAGGTTAACACTTAAGTAGGAAGAAAAGTACAAGAAGTTTCTCATGTAGGAGACTCACTCAAGGTTACACAGAGCCTGCTGTCTGGTTACTATGGTTGCACACACACACTTTCTCAGGGTCAGAGCAGTCTGCTGTAGGACCACCAAGGTCAGTTTATAAGAAACTGGACTTTGGAAAATAGCCAAAGCCAAGAGGCAGGGTTCCACTGCTCCATTAACTCAAAAATTTGCCATTAACTCCAAAAAGCCTGCCACAGTTTCTCTCAGCCAATTCCCTGTGCTCTGGTACTCTTACCTATGTTTACCCTCTGGCAAGGTTCACATGCACTAGTCACTCTCTCAGTCAGGGTGGTGAGGTTTAGTGTTCAGTACTGGGATTGGCGAACAACTTCAGCCAATTTCTTTGCCCACATGTGAGTCCACTTATGCATCTGAGTATTAATCTCTCAGCGTCTTCCTGTGGTAGAATGATCTTACCTTTAAAATCAATCCATGCCCCCACGTCGGTGTTAAATATCCCATTTTTGCCATATTAACTTTAAGTCACTTTCTGAGTAGTTTAGTCATTCTTCTCTGGGCAGTTCAGCAGTGAGTACCACTGGGACAGAGTTTCCTCTAGCAGCTGCTTTAGCCTCCTGATCAGCCATGTTATTCCCCTTTGTTGCCTCAGAAGTCCCCTCTGCTGTCCCTGGCAATGAATAATGCTTACCTTGTTGGGCAGCAACAAGGCATTGAGCAAAGTCAGTATCTCATTTTTATTTTTTATCTCATTACTGGCTGATGTTAGCAGGCCTCTCTGAAGATAGATGGTCTCTTGCACATGGGCTGTTGCGAAGGTGTACTGACTATCAGAGTAGATGTTTCTTTTTACCCTTTCCCAGAGTTAATGGCTGGGTAAAAGCAATCATTTCAGCTCGCTGAGCAGAAGTGCCCTCCAGCAATGCCTGGACCCATATTACCTTATGTCCATCTACTACTGCTGCCATTGCCTTTCTCTTCCCGTTCTCCCAAAACTGCTCCCATCCATATACTATGTCATCACACAGTAGGGCAGAGGCTGATCTTTCATTTCCTTTAGCCATCCCTGTTCCTCTGCTAGAACCTGCAAACAATCATGTTCCAGGGGCTGGATTTCTGAATCTGGCAATAATGTGTCAGGGTTTAGCAAGGGTGCTAGGTTATAGGCATACATGGTCCTTGGTTGGAGAAACAGTCTTATAAAAGACCCCTGTGCTCTGATATATTTGGTCCTTGTAGAGTTCCTGTCCTCTCCAGGTCACACTAACTCCCCCTTCTGTCATATGATTCCCTGTGCTCTGCCCAAGGTTTGGTTATGGTCTCAGCATCTGCTTTGATATACTGCTAGGGAGAGTCTTTCGCAGTTCCTCTGGGGTATGCTCCTGTCCTGTTTCTTGTTTTTACCTATATCCATCCCATTGGTATTTCTAAGTGAGGACTGATCATCTTAACCCAGGTCTTCTTTATTGTTTATCTTCTTTAGGTGTACAGATTTTATTATGTTTATCCTATCTTATAGGTCTAGCATCCATTTAAAATTGAGTGTATACTGTGTATGTCTTTCTGCTTCTGGGATACCTCACTCAGGATGATATTTTCTAGATTGTTTGTTTGTTTCTTCACGTATATATTTCATGACATTTTTGAATGGTCTAGAATTAAACCTGTCTGTTGTATAGCTGGTAAAGAGGTTTCCCATTTTATACTCTGTTTCACCACCTAAAGAATGGATTGCAAAAGCATTTTAGTTTCATGTTGTAAGACCTGGATTCTCACTGCTCAAGAGCTCGGGATTGTGCCCTTCCCAGGAACACTCATAGACCACAACTCGATGCAAAAGCAAGAGTTTTATTCCAATTGCGATAGGGTCCCCCCCTCCAAAGACAGAAGATGACCCTGAATATGCAAAGCACATGGTTTTACACCTGAAATTCAAACCACTTTTGCTCTATACATTGATTGGTCAGCAAGAATAGCATGAAGATAGTTTACACCTGGTTTTAGATAGTATACAGCTGCTTGTAGATAGTTTACAGGTGGTTGTAGATACTTGTTCTCAGAACAGTTGCCCCTTTCCTTCAAGAGTTATCTACACCTGACTTCAATTCAAATAATCACAGGTGTTTTTCTCTTTCCCAGGTGGTCCCTCACCCACTCCTTTTTTAACTCAATTTTAACCCTAAAATTGTGGATCAACCTCATAGAGAGGTTGATATTATTTCTGGAATATCAGGACTTGAACTGTACTTATACTTTCCCAGACAAAGGGGAGTTCTGGTCAGTGAGTGTATTGTCCCTGATGAGTTTCAATTTCAGCGGGTAGTTGGAGGCTTGGACTTTCCAGGTGTTGCAGGTTGATGAAATGCATGCTTAACATGTGACATGTGGATTCAAGCTGTGATGCCCTCTACTTTGACTGCAGTTGGCGTGGTGAGGAGGATGTAATAAGGACCCTTCCACCGAGGTTCCAGATTCTGGTTGCCATGTCACTGCACATATACCAGATATTCAACGTGGAACTGATGGGGCACCTAAAAGGACCCAGGCACATATGCACTGCCAACCTTACTCCAAATCTCTTTCTGAATAAGGTGCAATTATTTCAGCCTGTACAAGTCAGAGTTACCACTAGTTATGTCAAGGGGGTCCCCAAGAAGAGTCAGGGAACAGGAACCCATATAGTAGTTCAAAGGGAGTTAAGCCTAGTATGGAGAGAGTATTTCTGACCCTAAAGTGGGCCAAGGGAAGGAGCACCACCCTGTCACCGCCAGTCTTTATGTTCAATTTGGTGAGAGTCTCTTTGAGAGCTCTATTCATTCTCTCTACCTGTCCTGAACTTTGGGGTCTATAAGCACAATGTAACTTCCAATCAAGCCCCAGAAACCTGGCCACCTCCTGGCTTACCTGAACAACAAAGGTTGGCCCATTGTCTGACCCAATTACCTTTGGAATACCAAACCAAGGAAAAAATGTCTTCCAGAATTTTTTTTGGCCACGATCAGGGCGGTTTATTTCTTTGTGGGAAAAGCTTCCACCCATCCTGAGAAAGTGTCCACAAAACCCAGGAGATATTTATTGCAGTACCTGGATGGTTTACTTTCAGTGAAATCTACTTCCCAATGCATTCCAGGTCTAGTTCCTTGTCACAGTCCAGCAGTGACACCTGAATACCACCTGAGAGAGGGCTGGGAGAGAGAGAGAGAGAGGAGACAGGGTGACACAGAGAAGGACACCAAGTCTACATGCTGATCCAGGTGTCGATTTAATGGACGTCAGGTTAACACTTAAGTAGGCAGAAAAGTACAAGCAGTTTCTCATGTAGGAGCTTTACTTGGTCAGAACATAGGAGAGCTCACTCAAGGTTACACAGAGCCTTTTGTCTGGTTACTATGGTTGCACACAGTTTCTCAGGGTCAGAGCAGTCTGCTGTAGGACCACCAAGGTCAGTTTATAAGAAACTGGACTTTGGAAAATAGCCAAAGTTAAGAGGCAGGGTTACACTGCTCAGATGCCATTAACACCAAATTTGCCATTAACTCCAAGATGGCTGCCACAGTTCCTCTCAGCCACTTCCCTGTGCTCTGGAACTCTTACCTATGTTTACCCTCTGGCAAGGTTCACATGCACTAGTCACTCTCTCAGTCAGGGTGGTGAGGTTTAGTGTTCAGTACTTGGATTGGTGGGCAACTTCAGCCAATTTCTTTGCCCACAAGTGAGTCCACTTATGCATCTGAGTAATTAATCTCTCAGTGTCTTCCTGTGGTAGAATGATCTTACCTTTAGAGTCAATCCATGCCCCCACGTCGTTGTCAAATATCCCCTTTTTTCTGCCGTATTAACTTTAAGTCACTTTCTGAGTAGTTTAGTCATTCTTCTCTGGGCAGTTCAGCGGTTAGTAACACTGGGACAGAGTTTCCTCTAGCAGCTACTTTAGCCTCCTGATCAGCCATGTTATTCCCCTTTGTTGCCTCAGAAGTCCCCTCTGCTGTCCCTGGCAATGAATAATGCTTACCTTGTTGGGCAGCAAAGTCAGTATCTCATTTTTATTTTTTATCTCATTACTGGCTGATGTTAGCAGGCCTCTCTGCTGATAGATGGTCTCTTGCACATGGGCTGTTGCGAAGGTGTACTGACTATCAGAGTAGATGTTTCTTTTTACCCTTTCCCAGAGTTAATGGCTGGGTAAAAGCAATCATTTCAGCTTGCTGAGCAGAAGTGCCCTCCAGCAATGCCTGGACCCATATTACCTTATGTCCATCTACTACTGCTGCCACTGCCTTTCTCTTCCCGTTCTCCCAAAACTGCTCCCATCCATATAGTATGTCATCACCCAGTAGGGCAGAGGCTTATATTTCATGTCCTTTAGCCATCCCTGTTCCTCTTCT
The DNA here is from genome assembly GCA_036365155.1 of Meriones psammophilus. NCBI lineage: Eukaryota > Metazoa > Chordata > Mammalia > Rodentia > Muridae > Meriones > Meriones psammophilus. The sequence goes on along the minus strand of JAEOAE010000364.1, from coordinate 44,443 downwards.
AGAACCTGCAAACAATCATGCTCCAGGGGCTGGATTTCTGAATCTAACAATAAGGTGTCAGGGTTTAGCAAGGGTGCTACGTTGTAGGCATACATGGTCCTTGTTTGGAGAAACAGCCTTATAAAAGACCCCTGTGCTCTGATATATTTGGTCCTTGTAGAGTTCCTGTCCTCTCCAGGTCACACTAACTCCCCCTTCTGTCATATGATTCCCTGTGCTCTACCCAAGGCTTGGTTATGAGTCTCAGCATCTGCTTTGATATACTGCTAGGGAGAGTCTTTCATAGGTCCTCTGGGGTAGGCTTCTGTCCTGTTTCTTGTTTTTGCCTATATCCATCCCATTGGTCTTTCTAAATGAGGATTGATCATCTTAACCCAGGTCTTCTTTCTCATTTATCTTCTTTAGGTGTACAGATTTTAGTATGTTTATCCTATCTTATAGGTCTAGCATCCACTTAAAAGTGAGTGTATACCATGTATGTCTTTCTGCTTCTGGGACACCTCACTGAGGATTATCTTTTCTGGATTGTTTGTTTGTTCATGTTTACATTTTATGACTTCTTTGAATGGTCTAGAATTAAACCTGTCTGTTGTATAGCTGGTAAAGAGGTTTCCCATTTTATAATCTGTTTCACCACCTAAAGAATGGATTGCAAAAGCATTTTAGTTTCATGTTGTAAGACCTGGAGTCTCACTGCTCAAGAGCTCGGGATTGTGCCCTTCCCAGGAACACTCGTAGAACACAACTCCATGCAAAAGCAAGAGTTTTATTCCAATTGCGATAGGGTCCCCCCTCCAAAGACAGAAGATGACCCTGAATATGCAAAGCACAGGGTTTTACACCTGAAATTCAAACCACTTTTGCTCTATACATTGATTGGTCAGCAAGAATAGCATGAAGATAGTTTACACCTGGTTTTAGATAGTATACAGCTGCTTGTAGATAGTTTACAGGTGGTTGTAGATAGTTGTTCTCAGAACAGTTGACCCTTTCCTTCAAGAGTTATCTACACCTGACTTCAATTCAAATAATCACAGGTGTTTTTCTCTTTCCCAGGTGGTCCCTCACCCCCTCCTTTTTTAACTCAGTTTTAACCCTAAAATTGTGGATCAACCTCATGGAGAGGTTGATACTCTTTCTGGAATATCAGGACTTGAACTGTACTTATACTTTCCCTGACAAAGGGGAGTTCTGGTCAGTGAGTTTATTGTCCCTGATGAGTTTCAATTTCAACGGGTAGTTGGAGGCTTGGACTTTCCAGGTGTTGCAGGTTGATGAAATGCATGCTCAACATGTGACATGTGGATTCAAGCTGTGATGCCCTCTACTTTGACTGCAGTTGGCGTGGTGAGGAGGATGTAATAACGACCCTTCCACCGAGGTTCCAGATTCTGGTTGCAATGTCACTGCACATATACCAGATCTTCAATGTGGAACTGATGGGGCACCTAAAAGGACCCAGGCACATATGCACTGCCAACCTTGCTCCAAATTTCTTTCTGAATAAGCTGCAATTCTTTCAGCCAGTACAAGTCAGAGTTACCACTAGTTATGTCAAGGGGGTCCCCAAGAAGAGTCAGGGAACAGGAACCCATATAGTAGTTCAAAGGGAGTTAAGCCTAGTATGGAGAGAGTATTTCTGACCCTAAAGAGGGCCAAGGGAAGGAGCACCGCCTTGTCACCGCCAGTCTCCATGTTCAATTTGGTGAGAATCTCTTTGAGAGTTCTATTCATTCTCTCTAAATGTCCTGAACTTTGGGGTCTATAAGCACAATGTAACTTACAGTCAAGCCCCAGAAACCTGACCACCTCCTGGCTTACCTGAACAACAAATGTTGGCCCATTGTCTGACCCAATTACCTTTGGAATACCTTACCGAGGAAAAATGTCTTCCAGAATCTTTTTGGCCATGACCAGGGAGGTTTCTTTCTTTGTGGGTAAAGATTCCACCCATCCTGAGAAAGTGTCCACAAAAACCAGGAGATAATTATTGCCTTACCTGGATGGTTTACTTTCAGTGAAATCCACTTCCCAATGCTTTCCAGGTCTAGTTCCTTGTCACTGGCAAGAAGTGACACCTGAATACCACCTGAGAGAGGGCTGGGAGAGAGAGAGAGAGACAGGGTGACACAGAGAAGGACACAAAGTCTACATGCTGATCCAGGTGTCGATTTAATGGACGTCGGGTTAGCACTTAGGTAGGCAGAAAAGTACAAGCAGTTTCTCATGTAGGAGCTTTCCTTGGTCAAAACACAGGAGAGCTCACTCAAGGTTACACAGAGCCTGCTGTCTGGTTACTATGGTTGCACACAGTTTCTCAGGGTCAGAGCAGTCTGCTGTAGGACCACCAAGGTCAGTTTATAAGAAACTGGACTTTGGAAAATAGCCAAAGCCAAGAGGCAGGGTTCCACTGCTCAGGTGCCATTAACTCAAAATTTGCCATTAACTCCAAAAAGGCTGCCACAGTTCCTCTCTACTGATTCCCTGGGCTCTGGAAACTCTCACCTATGTTTACACACTGGCAAGGTTCACACGCCCTAGTCACTCACTCAGTCAAGGTGGTGAGGTTTAGTATTCGGTACTGGGATTGGCGGGCAACTTCAGCCAATTTCTTTGCCCTCAAGTGAGTCCATTTATACATCTGAGTTATTAATCTCTCAGCATCTTCCTGTAGCAGAATGATCTTACCTTTGGAGTTAATCCATGCCCCCACATTGGTGTTAAATATCCCATTTTTGCCATATTAACTTTAAGTCATTTTCTGAGTAGTTTACTAGTTCTTCTCTGGGCAGTTCAGTTGTTAATACCACTGAGACAGAGTTTCCTCTAGCAGCTACTTTATCCTCCTGATCGTCCATGTTGTTCCCCTTGGCTGCCCTGGAAGTCCCCTTCTGCTGTCCCGGGAAATGAATAATGCTTACCTTGTTGGGCAGCAACAGGGCATTGAGCAAAGCCAGAATCTCGTTTTTATTTTTTATCTCTTTACCGGCTGATGTCAGCAGGCCTGTCTGATGATAGATGGCCCCATGCACATGGGCTGTTTTTAAGGCATACTGGCTCTCAGTGTAGATGTTTATCTTTTTACCCTTTTCCAGGGTTACTACCTGGGTTAAAGCAATCAATTCAGCTCGATGAACAGAAGTGCCCTCTGGCAATGTCTGGGCCCATATTACCTTATGTCCATCTACCACCACTGCCTCTGCCATTCTCTTCCATTCTCCAAAAAAACTGCTCTTATCCATATAGTATGTCACCTTAGCATCAGGAAGAGGTTGATCTTTCAAGTCCTTTCACCATCCCTGTTCCTCTGCTAGAAAGTGCAAACAATCATGCATCAGGGGCTGGATTTCTGGATCTGGCAATAAGGTGGCAGGGTTTAGCTCCATAGCCGGTCAAGGGTGACTCTATCATTATTCAAGAGCAAAGCCTGGTAATGTGTCATGCAGGTGTTCATGAGCCAGTGATCATGTGGATGCCTTATGACACTCTCAGGGGCATGAGGAACATAGATGGTGATGTCCTGTCCCAGAGTCAGTTTATCTGCATCTTTTACTAGTGCTGCCACTGTTGCTATTATTTGCAGGCAGGTTGGCCATCTTGCCACTACTGAATCAAGCGTTTTGGATAGATAGGCTACCGATCTCTTCCAGGGTCCAATTTTCTGTGTTAGCACCCCTTTGGCTATTCCCTGATTCTCAGCCACATAGAGATGGAAGGGTTTGGTTACATCAGGGAGTCCCAATGCTAGAGCCAATATTAAGGCTTGTTTGAAATTATCAAATGCAGCTTGTTCATCCTTTCCCCAGATGAAAGAGCCATTGTCCTTTATAAGGGCATACAGGGGGACTGCCATATCTGCAAATCCCGGAATCCAAGGCCAGCAAAACCCTGCTGTACCTAAAATTTCCCTCAGTTGTTCAGTAGTCTGCACAGGGGGAATGTCAAATACAGTCTCCTTTCTAGCCTCCGATGGCCACCTCTTTCCTTCTCTTAATATATATCCTAGATAACTGACCTGTTTCCTACAGATCTGGTCCTTTTTTGCTGATGCTCTCTAGCCAAGCACACCCAGCTCTTTTAACAGCAGGTCGGTGGCTTCAAGGCAGGTTTCTTTAGAATCTGCAGCTAATAAAATATCATCCACATACTGGAGAATAGTTACCTGGGGATCGGTGGCCCAGAAGTATGCCAAGTCTTGGTAGAGGGCTTCATCAAATATGGTAGGGGAATTTTTAAAAACTTGAGGAAGTTGAGTCTATGTATGCTGGCCCAAGACCCCTGATTCTGGGTCTTTCCATTCAAAAGCAAAAATGTCTTGGCTGGTAGGGCTGAGTTGGAGACAAAAAAATGTGTCCTTAAGGTCCAGGACCATATACCAAACCCTGTCAGGGGGAAGGGAACTCAACAGGTTATATGTGTTGGGCGAGGTAGGGTGTAAGTCCATGACCTGTTTGTTAACTTCCCTGAAGTCCTGTAGGGGTCAATTGTCATTGCATCCAGACTTCTGAATTGGCAGCAATAGAGTATTCCAGGCAGAATGGCACCTTCTGAGAACCCCTAGGTCAAGGAACCTCTGTTTGTGAGGGTGGATCCTCATGGGTTTTCTTAGACATTGGATATTGTTGCACCGTGATTGGGGTAGCCTGAGGCTTCAGCTTTATTGGAACTGGAGCTGTTTCTCTGATTTTCCTAGGCCATCTGTTTCAGTCCATGCCCTGGGAATCTCTGTAGCCACCAGTCAATGTCTTTTTCTGGACTTACCACCTTTTCAGAAAGGCAGTATTCATCTTCCAGTTGAATTGTCAGTACATGAATGGGATCTCCTTTATTGTCTGTCACCTGTGGGTCATCTGGTCTAAAATGGATATAGGCCCCAATCTTAGTTAGGATATCTCGCCCTAACAGTGGGTATGGGCATTTAGGGACAACTAAGAATGAGTGGGATACCCGGCCCACTCCAAGGTCCAGTGTTCTTTGGGTAGTCCATAAGTATTGTTTACATCCAGTGGCTCATTGGACCCATGATTTCTTCACCTTTTTAGCTCCAAAGTCTTGTAACAGAACAGAATACTGGGAACCAGTGTCCACCAAGAAGTGTACTGGCTTCCCCTCCACCATAAGGGTTACCCTGGGCTCAGGAAACCGAATCCCACCCCCCCCCCTAATTGCTATCATCACCCAGAGTTTGAACCCAGGTCTCAAGGGCTCAGGCGTTCGGTTTTTCTGGCTTTTTCTTCCTTTTAGGACAATCCTTGATCCAGTGTGCTTTCTCCTTGCAATATGCACAGTGATCCTTAGACAGAGGACCTCCTGGAGTCTGAAGGGTCTTAATCTTGACAACAAGGATCTTGTCCAGGTGAAGGGTGCCCTCCTGTGGCCATCCAACCTGAAAAAGAGGCCACTCTGAGGAACAGAAAGTTTGCCATTTCCCATTTTTAACTTCAACTGAAAGGTTATGTGCCCTATATCTCACCCCAAGAAATGATCACGGTTGAGGGATAAGGGTATAGTCACAGTTTGTCCCATAATAAAGTCATCCATCAAGAAAGTAAAAGAGGGAACAATGATAGAGACAAAGAGAACAAGGCAGGCAATTAGACAAGGACTCCCTTGCGGGTGGTACCACAGAACTCTGATTGAGAGGCTACCTGGTGGCGGCTGTCTCTACCAGGAAACAGATGGGAGGAGAACCATCGCAGTCCTAGCCTCTCAAACTGGAGGGTCCTCCAGTTCCCAGTCAAGCGATAGTCTGATACGTCTGTCTATCACAATGACTGATCAGATGACTATAAAATGTCTAGATAGGCGCCTAAACAGAAACATATTGGTAAGACAGAAACAAGCAAAGAAAAACAGAAATCAGACTAACCTGTTTGAAGCTCGACCTCCGAGCTCAGTCTGATGAGGGTTGGGGAAGGGGCATGCCCTTTCCCGGTCAAATGCACCAAAAATGTAAGACCTGGGGTATCACAGCTCAGCAGCTCAAGATTGTGCCCTTCCCAGAAACTCTCACAGACCACGACTAGATGCAAAAGCAATAGGTTTTTTTTTTTTTTTTCCATTCGAGATAGGGTCTCCCCTCCAAAGACAGCAGTTGACCCCAAGCTTGCAAAGCACAGGGTTTTTATACTTAAACATCTGGCCACTTTTGCTCTATACATTGATTGGTCAGCAAGAGTAGCATGAAGATAGTTTACAGGTAGTTGTTTGCAGTTTTGGCGATTTGTGAGTTTTTCTCAAAACAATTCACCCTGCCCTTATTTTTAAAGACTATCTCGGAACAGTTCATCCTGCCCTTTGAGAGCTATGTGCCTCTGGCTTCAATTCAAGGATGGGAATAATCACAGCTGTTTTTCTTTTACAGTTGTTTGCATTCTTGGGTGGGCTCATCAGATGCAGATGAAGAGAGAGAGAGAGAAAGAAAGAGCAGGACATGATAAGGGGAAGAGAGAGAGAGGGGCACCCCAACAGAGAAAGGGGGAGGGCAAGAAGGCAATAGCAAGAGGGCAAGAGAGGCCAAGAGAGAGACAAAATGGGCTGGTAGATCCTTTTAAGGAACAAAGTAACCACACCTGCCCTTCATGGCTGTCGACACATAATGACATCACAGGTTGCTAGGAAAGCCAGAAGCAGGTGCCTAAATGCCCCAACCCGCAGGGCTTCAATGGGGTTCCTAAAGTAGGAGAATGGAAGGAATGGGGGGAGGGGACAAGAAACGCAGGAATGGAGCCAAGTCTGTTAATCTGATCAAGGCTTCTGTTTATTAGAAATTTTTACCCAACTTATATGGGGAGAAGGCAGGAAAGGGGGAAGGTTAATCTACTGCTGCAGGAAATAGGAAGAGTGCTTTCATGGGTTAAATATTTACCTGCAAGATACCATAAGGATGTTTTCTAAAGTTATCTTACAGATGCTCTAACAAACGGATGTCCTCACAATCTATCACCCATGGTTTAGGGTCTTAGATAACTCTTTCACTAAATAGCTTTAGGTCTCCACTAAATGTCCTTTGCTCTCTACTTGGCTTTGGCTTCAGTAACTACCTTTGTCTCCACTAGATAGCTTTGGCTCACTGATTGACTTTGGCTTCAGCAGATACCTTTGTCTCTACTAGATAGCTTTGACTTTGGCTTCCGTGGCTAGCTTTGGCTCCTGGAACATAAATACTAAGAGTTGGCATAGGCCTTTATTTGCAGCACTCTGCCAGGCAGAAAACAGGCCAGTCTCTGTGATTTCAAAGTCAGGCTTGTCTACAGATCTAGTCCAAGATAGCCAGGGCTAAAAGGAGAAACCCTCTCTCAAAACACCAAAATATTCATATGTATAATTAATATATACTCACTAAATATAGTAATATAAACCAATGTATTTAATAAATATGTTATATATTAATATATACATTTTGTTTTAATCATATACATATATGTCATATATATGTATATATATAATTAAAATGAAAATATGAGCCAGGCTTTGTGGCACATATCTTGAATCCCATCTCTCCAGGAGACATAAGCATGCTGCTGTGTAACTTCAATGTCATCCTGGTCTACAAAGCAAGTCCAGGACATGCATGGCTACAGAGAGAAACTTTGTCTTAAAAAACAGGCTAGATGTTTACATAGATATGTCTGAAATCACAAAGTGTGACTAGGCTATAGGTAAGTCTTGCCAGGTATGGGGGCACACATACTTAGTCCCATAACTTGAGAGGCAGATGAAGGTAGATCTCTGTGAGTTCAAGGTCAGCCTGGTTTACAAAGAGAGTCCTGGACTGGCAATGATGCACTGAGACACCATGTCACAAAAATAAAACATTAAATTAAATTAAAAAATTCAAAGGCTGGACTGTTGCCAAATGCCTCTAATACTGGCACTATGACTGGCAGAGGGAAATGGATCTGTGTTAGTTCAAGTCCTGCCTGGTCTAAAAAGAATGACAGGTCAGTCAAGGCCATACAGAAAATCTCTTTCTCAAAAACCAACATCCTGGGATGTAAACAAAAAAAATTCTAGTATCTGAAGGTTGTTTCTTTTTTTTTCACTTTTTAAAAATTTGTTTTTGTAAATTACAGTTTATTCACATTGTATGTATGCTGTAGCTCCATCCTTCATCCCCTCCTTTACCCAACCTCCTAACTTCCTCCCATTTCTGTCCCCAAGTCCACTGATAGGGGAGGTCCTTCTCCACTTCCATCTGACCCTAGCCTACCAGATTTCATCAGAACTGGCTGCAGAATTGTCCTCCTCTGTGACCTGCCCCCCCATCAAGGGCCAGACACTGAGTTCATATCAGAGACAGTTCCTGTTCTCATTACTAGGGAACTCACTTGAAGACTGAGCTACCATGGAATATATCTGGGCAGAAGTTGAAGAAGTTCTAGGTTATCTCCATGCATGGTCTTTGGTTGGAGTATCAGTCTTAAAAAATACCCCTGTACCCAGTATTTTTTCATCTGTTGCTCTCCTTGTGGAACTCCTGTCTCCTTAAAAAACTTCCTTAGTCATCAGGGAAATGCAAATCACATTACACCTATCAGATTACCCAGGATATCACATTACACCTATCAGAATGGATAAGATAAAAAACTAGAGTGACAACACATGCTGGAGAGGATGTGTGGAAAGGGAAACACTCCTTCACTTCTGGTGGTAATGTAAACTTGTACAACCACTTTGGAAATAAATCTGTCAGTTTCTCAGAAAATTAGGAATAGTGCTACCTCAAAATCCAGCTATACCACTCCTAGGTATATATTCAAAATTTGATCAAGTATACAACAAGGACATTTGCTCAACCATGTTTGTAGCAGCTTTATTTGTAATAGCCAGAAGCTAGAAACAACCCATGTGCCACTCAGTTGAGGAATGGATACAGAAATTGTGGTACATTTACACAAGGGAATACTACTCAGCATTTAAAAATAAGGAAATCATGAAATTGGCAGGCAAATAGTGGGATCTAGAAAAGATCATCCTGACTGAGGTATCCCAGAAGCAGAAAGACACACAGGGTATATACTCTCTCATAAGTGGGTATTAGACATATAATACAGGATAAACGTGCTAATATCTGTACACCCTAAGAATAATCATGAAAAGAAACCTGTCCTTGGATGAAGTAAATTATTTACCATGTTCACTTATAATGTAATGGAGGAGGTCACCAATTGTGGTTGTGTTCTATAATTAGAAACAATGGAGTAGTTATTGAAGGTTGCTGTATGTGTATCAAATCCAATCACAGAAGTTTATTAGATCATTCTGATATTCTTTCGGTGGCTACTATTGATATAATGCATTTTCACTTGGTGATAGGTATTTTTCTGATGCAAAGAATTGAATAGATTATGGTCAGCTTGGTCCACACAGTGAGCTCTCTTTTGTGTTTGTTCATTCATTTATTTGTTTGTTTTTTAGACAGAATTTCCTTGTGTAGTCTTTGCTGTTCTAGACTTACTTTGTAGACCTGGCATGCCTCAAATTCAAGTCTCTTCTTCCCTGAGTGCTGGGATTACAGGTGTGTGCCATCATGCCCAGCTCCAAAGACTGAGTTCTAAAACAGGCATGGCTATGTAGAAATATCATGTATTTAAATGATCCCCCAAAATGTACTCTGTATCTCAAATTATAGGTTTTTTTTTTTCCTCAGGGATAATGTCCACAGAGCTGGGTCCTAGTACTGTTCCTGGTCCTGGTCCTCAGAGCCTAGCTCTTGGCCCAGCTATGGCCCCAAAATTCTGCTGTCAAGCACTGGCCCTGTTGGGCTTTTTTAAGGGGCTCAATATATCCCAGTAGACCCCCTGTGCACCAACTACACACCTGGCAGCATCTCCTATAGATGGATGCACATGCCCAACTCGCAGGAAACTCGAAAAAAACAGACTCCATACCACTTGCCTCAGCCAGGACCACTGCCCAGGAATGGCCCCATCTCCTAATACATCACTTAAGATGAGTAAGCAACACCTTTTTAATAATAGTATGAAACCAACAACAATATCGCAACAGTGAAAAACAGCAATTTAAAAACATACAAAATTAATGGAACCTTTTCTCTAAGGGGAACAGGCGCTGAGTGCAGCCCAGCCGGTGATTGTACCAACTATTTGTCCACCTCGGGTAGCTAGGACATGGGATCAGGTGCCCCAAAGTGTGCCACAGTGGAGAGAAACAGTAGCTCAACCACCAAGTCCAAAAGGGACTATGCATCCTCTAATGCTAAAGCCAGAGTTTGCACTGGTCCAGCTTCTGGCAAGACTGGGGATCTCGCAGCCATGGAATCCAGGAGCTCAGCATCATCTTGGGGGTTAGCATCTGCCCCCGAAACCCAGGCTCCGTTTCCCCTGTGCCACCAAGGCCTCTTGCATGGGCAGCTTTGCACTTGAGGCCCCAAGTAGCTCAGGATCTGAGCACAGAAAGGGATGAGCCGTCATCTGGGATAAGGGAGCAGCCTGAAGGCACGCAGAATGGGGTGAGCTAACCCAAGATGTCCTCTCCATGCCAGGGAAGGCACAGTCCCCTCTCCTACCTGCAGGACGGTCGAGTTGATAGGCGTCCTCCTCTGCTTCATTCGACAGAGCTTCAGGAAACTTCTCCTGTGGGACACGGGGCTAGAATCAGCTGCTGCCTCACCAGGCGCCGCCCCCGGGGTCCTCCTCCTCCTCCTAATCCTCCTCCTCCTTCTCGGTCTTCAGCTTATCCCGGGTTTATCCATTGCCCGGAGGATCCCCCAGATTGGCAGTCCAACTCTGCAGTGGGCACATGGATCCTGGCATAGTCAGCAACTGCCTGAAGATGGCCAGGTCCGGGGCCCCAGAGAAATCCTGCAGGAATTTCTGCAGCCACTGGGACAAGAACGAGAAGATGGCACTGTGGGTGAGAGCAGGGCAGAGGGACACGTGGTCGGGAGCCTGGGCCAGCTTTGGGGCTGCGGGGGGGGCATTGGTATACCCTAGGGCCCTTCCTTTCCAGTCCCTCCCTCTGCTGCTCAAAACCCAGGAGCCCGGTGGGAAATCTCTGTCCTCTACTAGCAGGTATGGTCGCGGGGACAGTCCCTAGGGAGAGAACCCCAAAGATGAGGCTCCTGGCCAAAATTGGCCCTCCACCCTGGCCCCAAACTCCCCTTCCCACTCACCTCCCCTCCACCCCAATCCCATTCATGTCTTTGTCTGCTGGTCCGCCTGAAGGATCTATACCTGTGACAGTCCACAGGGGTGACACCCCTAAGGCCCCATGTCCCCAACCCACCCAGACATCTAGAAGAAACTATTAGAATCTTCCCAGGATGGGGTTTGGGGGTGCTAGGGGCTCCATCCATAACACCGCAAATATGGTCCAGAATCCTTTACACAATCAGGGAAAGGACGCTCAGGACATAAGAAAGGGTGGTGTCTGACATTCCCTGGGGAAGGTGAGTGGCACCTGCTAGAGCCCCACCTCTGTCCCAATCGCCCATGTATGGACATGTCACTTTAAAGGGCTAGGCCCGGCACCTAGGGTGCTGCAACTCAGTCGTCCCGGTTCTGTGTGGGCACAGGCCCTAGGAAACAGCAGGAGGAGGTCTGAGGGCTGCATCCCTGGTGGAGCCACTCAACTGCCTTTTCAGGATCAGGTCCAGAACCACTCCTGTGGTCGCAAACTTTGGATAAAGGGCCAGAAAGAGTGGTGTGCAAGTAGGGGATCATCTGCTCCATGAAGTTCACACCATCATTGCTGAGCAATGGGGATACCATGCTGGAAGGCTCGCTTTCTTTCTCTCTGAGAAAGGACCAGGGCAGGAGGGAGGCGTGAAGTGTGCAAACACCGAGGGGCACCAATGACCCCTTTGCCTACACCAAAGCGGGCTTGAAAAGTGTTCCTCAGTGACCCAATAGGAACACTTGCCCGGGCCGAGACCACGGTGGATAGGGGGTGGGAGTAGACCAGAAAGCTCCCCCACCACATAGCAGCCGTGGTTACCTTGGTCTCCCGGTGGGGAACAGGCCAGAAACGTGTCAGTGAGCACACCATGTCTCCAGCAGCAGCCCAGGCGACCACCGCTGACTTCCAAGAGACCTGAGACCCTGGAAGTCTGGAAGCAGAAGAACAGACTCCTCTCTCCAGCTCCTCTGGACCAGCTGGTCTGTCCAGGCAGCTGTTGCTGCTACTGGCGTCTGGTTACCTGGCAACCAGGATTCCGAGTTCCACCTGGAACAATGCTGAGGAAGCATGGTCACTTCCTGGAGTCACCTGCCGAAGCCTCCCCCTCATGGGCTCTCCCTGGGGGCCACCAGCCCTGCAGGCTCTGCAACAGTTCCAGAGAGAAATAATGGAGAAGTTGCCTCCTGTCACCACTAAAGGGCAAAGAGGCACATGAGAGGGTGCAAGGATGAAAATAACAGCAGCAGCAGAGAGGGATGGCTATCATCCCTCTTTAATCTTTATTATTATTATTATTATTATTATTATTATTATTATTATTATCATTATCATTCCTTTCTTCTTTCCTAGTATACTTCAAAAAATTCACCTTCTTTCATTTACCCTACTGAACTAAAATGTTCTCACCTCTCAGCCTTTGAATATGAATGTTCTTTATCCTTTCTGGAGTGTTAGGTACCTCTTGCTTTCCTTTAGGCTTCATAGTGGAATTTGTGTGATGTATACATTTCTATGCATGGTCTATGGGTTTATGGTGGATTACCCCACAAGGCTGTAAGCTTATAGAGAAAGAGTGGTGTTTACATCAATCATTTTTGTGTGTTCAGGACTTAGCACAGTATTAGGTACCTAATTCACAGTAACTATCTGTGGAAAGACAATTAACCTTTTAAACAGTAAATTCCTTTAACAAAGTCTTCATAATCTGATAGTAATACAGAATTCCCACCTAAAGGATGGGAGCATGTAGCATTTTATTTGTTAATGCCAGCCATTGTGCCATCTGTAAAAAACTTTTCCTGCAGTCTTTTTATCTTGTTCTGTTACTGCTGTTACTAGGACAGCCTACTCTATGCCTGTTGCCTTCTCTGTGTTCTCTTTAATTTATCCCATAACAAGTTACTTCCTTTAAGCTTTAATGAGATTTAGCATCTGGCTTCATTATATCCAAAGACTAATCTGTTTCTGCCTGTTTTGAACAGAAGGCAGGAATACAACTCAGAGGTAGAACATTTGCTTCACATATAGGAGGTAAGGAAGGAGGAGGAAGGGGAGGAGAAAAAAAGAACAGGAGAATTGAAACATTGCTTTTCTTTATGCAGATGCACTTCCTTCAATACAGGGGTTAACAGTCTTCTTGTCTCTGCATTCCAAATAAGGTAGAAATTCCAGATACAGCAACAGTGATACTTATTTGGTGTTAGTTTTTAACCTGGTCCTTCTCCTGACATTTACCTGCTTTATATGTATTTGGTTTTATGTATATGTTCATTTTCTGGGATGAATCAATTTTTTCATTAGGTTTTATGAGAAGTCATATCCTCAGAAAGTGTCCTGAGCTTTGAATCCTACCATACTTATCCCTAGGAGCCCATATCTGCAAAGGTGATTATGTCCTCTCTGTACATCATTTGATGTTATGACTTCAGGATGCATCTTGAACCTTGTTTTCAAGAGCATTTTGTAAACAAGCCTTAAGCTTAGCAGGCATTTTGTGCCTCATGAAAAAAATTTCATCATAAAATGTCCTGTCTGAAAAGAGCATCTGAGATCATTGTACAATGCACTCAGTTATTTTCATTTTAGTTATTAACATTATTAGTACTATTTACTGTTTTTCATTACTTTGTTAGAGACCCAAATATGATGACCCTGGTGTAAGGGACTGTGTACACACTGTTAACTAAGAAAATAAAACCACACATTCAAAACAAGTAAAACCTCCAAATATTGATAGAATTAGGTTTAGATTTAGTGCCCAGAAATAATTCAGTTGAAATGTGGGAAAGACATTGAAACACCATTATTCAGCATATGTTTAGAGTATATATGTAAATATGATGAAAGGAATGTACACATAAACACAACTTAAAAATTCTTGGCACACGGTATATACTCACTCATATAGATATATAATATAGGATAAACCTACTAAAATCTGTACATCTAAAGAAACTAATCAAGAGGGAGGATCCTGACTGAAATGCTCAATCCCTATCCTGTAAGGCAAAGAGGATGGAGATCAGAAGAAGAAGAAAACAGGAAACAAGTTAGGAACCTGCCACAGAGGCCCTCTAAAAGGCTCTGCCCTGCAGACTATCAAAGCAGATGCTGAGACTTATGGCCAAGTGTTGGGCAGAGTACATGGAATCTTATGAAAGAAGTGGGAAATAGTAAGATCTGGAGAGGACAGAAACTCCACAAAGAGAGCAACAGAATGAGAAAATTTGAACACCAGGGTCTTTCCAGAGACTCATACTCTAACCAAGTACCATGCATGGAGATAACCTAGAACCCCTGCACAGATGTAGCCCATGACAGTTAGTGTCCAAGTGGGTTGCATAGTAATGGGAAGAGAGACTGCCTCTAACATAAACTGATTGGCCTGCTCTTTGATCTCAGGCCAGAGAGGAAGACAATGCAGCCACTCCTGATGAGACCTAACAGACTAAGATCAGAAGGAAGGAAAGGAAGATATCCCCTATCAGTGGACTTGGGAAGGATCATTCGTGAAGAAAGAGAAAAGTAGGTGGGATTAGGAAGGGAGGAAGGAGGGGTTTATGGGGGGATACAAAATGAATAAAGTGTAATTAATAAAAGTTTAAAAAATTAAAAAAATATTTAACACAAAAAAATAAATAAATAATAAAAAAAATTTCTTGGGCACACATACAAAAAGTGGGACTTTATTAAGATTTTTTTTTCCTTTTTGTTTTCTTGACAGGAAAAGTTTGAACATGTTCCTCCCCTGTCCTCCTTTTTATTCTCCTCCCCTCCCCTTCCCTTCCCTGCCTTCCTTGCTCAGTGTGAATTTACAAACATTGCACTTGAATGGATGTAGTTCTTCGAAAGCATTGCCAAAAGGACCCCTGCAGCCTCACTTCTAAACCTTGAACCTCAAATGTATTCTAGCTATTTTTTTTTTCTTGCACTGGTGATTAAGTAAAGCAACTCATTTTCTGGGGGGTAGGGATAGATACCCAGACATGGTGAATTTCTCATCTACCCCTCCCCGTTCCCCATGCTTACATCCTTTAGCACTTTGGGGAGCACATTGACAGAGGTTCTCCACCCATTCAAACCACAATCATACATGTGCTTTCCAAGATTTTCTAATAAAATTCTTTTAGTTGCCAGTATGAGACCTTGACTAAAAACGAATTGGCTTCATTCTCAGGTGACAATCTCATAAGTACAGCCAGGCTAATAAGTGACATATCAAGGTGCTCAGGTGGGTATTCTGTGTACAGTGCCACTACACAGGCTCAGACCCAGGAGCTCAGTGGAGCCAAGCCTTCCCTATTTGAGGTCAGTTCACTTCCTTGTCGAAGCCACCTATGGCTCAAAAGAAGAAGTTTGTGGGATTGGGAGTGTAGCTCAGTTGATAAGAGGTGGAGCAGAAGGATCAGAAATTCAACGTCATCTTATAGTTTAAGGCCAGGCTGGGCTACAGGGGACCCTAACCAAATAATAATAATAATAATAACTACAATATGTTTCAGCTAAGAGCATTATTTGGTGGTCATTGTTCCAAGCCAGAGCTAACCTCAGGTCACCGACCTTCTTCATAGAGATAGCAAGGAGGCAACAAGGTCGAGCCCAGCAAGATTTTCTGCACACAGACCCCTCTCCAACCGAGCCTTCCTAGCCAAATATGTGGAAATATGTGTTCCCACTGATGACCAGAGGTGCCCCAGCTTATAGTGTTGGGAGCATGGGGAAGGCAAAGTCACAATGGAGCACAGCTGTTTGATCACCAGCCCACTGAGACCATCACAAGCAAACAAAATCACAAAAGTACAACAAAGGAAAAAAATGTACTGGGTATAATGCGCTCAAAGAGAATGGAAGAAGAAAATACCAAAACTCAGAACAGTGGCCTGTCTCTCTATGGGCCCTCTATCCTGTTCCATTAGTGGTGACCTATCCCCAAATCAGGCTCCACCCAACTACACCCGAGTTTGGAATGGTGACCTGCATTCAACCAGACCGGAGAATGGAGCAGTAACATATCTTTTGATCTCTACCAGACCAGAGGCCAAAGCACTAGCCAAACTCTGCCCGACCAGAGACCACAGCAGCAGCAAATCCAGATCAGAGTCCAGAGCAGTGACCAAGCTCTGCCAGACCCAAGGTCAGAGTAGTGGCTAAGTTCTGCCAGACCAGAGACCAGAGAACATTGGCAGAGGTGCCAAGCCTGGGGCTCCACACACTGTATCTATCTTTTGGCACCTCCTTGCCACTCTCAATGGAGCCTGTGGAGCATGGATCAAGCTTCCCTGAAGTGGGAAAGAATCAAGTCTAGAGGGATAGAAGGATTCTGTCCGATGTCCTCAGTCAGTCCCAAAGACAACAAACAAAAAAAAAAAAAAACAAACAAAAAAAAGAAAATGGTAGCGACAGACAAAACAGTTAAACAAGAAACAAACAGCTAGATCCCATTGATTGTGCAGCAGAAAAATACAGAAAGCCAGACAGCAGATCCTACCACAACTGCAGTGGAAAAAATGAAAGTAGGATATCAGCGAATCTCTGATGCAGGAGCCACCTGCATTGTCCTTGTCCAAAGATCCAGAAATCACAGAAAACTGGGTACTCTACCACCCCTACAAATAGGGGCACATTCGTCCTCTCTGAGGTCCAGAGAACACAGAAAACTCGTTGCTCAATCCTTTACAAATTTGCCCCTTCCTGTGGGGGTTCTAGAAAGTCTTCCAGGCCCCCTCTGATGCAGTTGTCCAAAGTATCAGCTCTAACCTTTCTGACCACACAGATTACAAATTTTGCCCCAAGGCCCTAAGAAGGAAACTAGAGAAACACAGAGAAAGACCTAGACGGAGTGCTCACTTTGTATCAGGGGTGCTTGGGAGACTTGGGGATCCAATATGAGACCCCAAATGTTATGCCTAGATCTTAGGGTCACCAAAGATCATAAGGAGCTGGACCACATATGTAAGAGCAAAGAGTTTTATTTGAACTTAAGCTGGGTTTCTCCATCATCTCCAACACAGTGGATCAGAGAGGAGAGCCCTGAGCAGCTGCATGGCAGGGTTTTGATTGGGGTTTTAGGAAGGCCCAGGAAGTTCCAGATCAACAGTTTCAGGATTGGGTGACATTTAGCTAGGGCAAGCTTTTTACATAATTAACATTGAGCAAGCTATCTCTAGGCCTCAGGAATGTTCGGTATTTTCCATGTCATTAATGTTCTACTACAAGGTTGGTAGGATGCTCAGCACAAATGCCCCATTTTGCTATAAGATATTTCCCATCCTTGTGGTTATCCTCAGGCTGTTCCTTGGATAGGGAATCTTACAACATTGTTTTTGGAATTAGTGACCCATGGCCCAATTCCTGGTGACCTTGGGGCAGACTCACTAGCTGGTGACCTTGAGGTGACCTTTTTTAGGCCTAGTTCCTGGTGACCTTGGGGGTGTCAGATAGGTTCTCTCAGTTCTAAAAGATACATTTGAATTTTGTGGGGGTTGTAAATGGTATGTCCTGTGTCAGGGAGTACTCCAATATTAAGCTGTGATATAGAAGAGTAGAACCAATGATATAAAGGATTTACTATTGCTGAGAAACTAGTGGTCCCAGATAGAATTTAGCTGAGGGAAGAATGTCTGTAAAATACTCCACAGATAAGTAATATGCTAACCAGGCCTGTTAGAGATTATGATCCCGGGATACACATGTTTGCTCACCAGGATTATCTAGAAATGTGGCAGGATGAGGTATTTTTTAATTTGTAACTTCCCAATGTGTATTTATTAATTTATGAATGCAAGTGAAAACAGACCAGATTGGTGGGTGTACAATTTGGGTCAGGTAACTCGATCCAGTGAATACTGAATTTTGAATTAAGGGGCTGTCATATGCCCATATGTACAATCCTCATTGACACAGTTCTGCCAGTTCAAATTTGAGAAACAGGCTATTGACTAATGCTTTGTCAGGTTACAGGTCTCAGCAGCTAATATTGTACACAGGGACAACATCGACCAGTATCTTATTAATGCATTTTCCTCTACAAGAGAATAGCCTGTGTTTTTCAAAGTCAGTATGCCTATGTGTTTTCTTTTTCAACTCTGAGGTTAAGAGCACTGGGTGCTCTTCCAGAGGTCAGGAGTTCAATTTCCACCAACCACATGGTGACTCACAACATCTATAATGGAATCTGGTGTTCTCTTATGGTGTGCAAGTGTACATGCATGCAGAACACTGTATACATAAAAATAAATAAATAAATAAATAAATAAATAAATAAATAAGTCAGTTGTTGGTATTATTAAATTTTATTTTGTTGATGCATCACTGCTCTACTCTCTTATTTGTTAATATTCTCTGATAATCCCCAGTCATTTAGAATTCCATTCCTTTTTCTCTAGTGCTTTGATTTTTGTTTTTGTTTAAAGCAATGTCTCCTGCAGATCATGTTATGTAGCTTACACTTTATTTAAACACTGAATGCTACTTCTACTGCCCAGTGCCTAGAAAATAATCCTGCAACTCTTTTCAGGTGGGCCCTGACTGGTCAGTGTGAGGTAAAAGAGAGCATCAAATGAGTGTCCACTGACCTCCCTGGGTTTTGTTTGTTTGTTTGTTTGTTTGGAGGTGGGTGATTACAAATAAAGAGAGACCTGTGTAAGAATTGAGTTCACTGACCTACTTTGAAGCTGGTGTTTTCACAACACAGAAAGGGAGGGGGAGGAGGGAAGATGGCAATGATAATGGTAATCAATTTTAGATGGTGAGTAAATGTGAAAAGCATATACTTAGGGCTGGGAGTTATACACAAAGAGAATCAAGAATATGGATTAGTTGCTGAACTTTTTTCTGGAAAGCAAATTTTTACAGTTACACTAGTTCAAACACACAGAAGATCTGGACAAAGTGGGGTGGTAGTGCCTAACAGGAATGCTTTCCCCTCCCTCCATTAGAAAATGCACAACCTGAGAGAGAAAGAGTGTGAGTAATACTTTGTGTGCTCTAATATATACTTGAATTCCCTGAAGAATATTGGACCATAAAGCCATTTTCAACTTTTAAAAATAATTTTTAAGATTATAATGAAATCGTTTCAACCTTCTCATTCCTCTCTACTCTTAAGTCTCAAATGCTGGGATAAATCGTTAAGGTGGCTACTTAACAATCAAAGCAGATTTGGCTGTCAGGTTCTTCCAGCATCCCTCAGTCCTTACCTGTTACAAGGTATGGGTGTCAATCACAATTCTCTAGCTCAGGAGTTGAGCTGCCCTCCTCCCAGCTGTCCTTCCTTATGTATTCCAACCATTTTGGTTACCTGGTATTTTTCATTTATCATTTATCCTCCTGTCCCTTTGTTCTGGCTCTCCACTTCCCTCTCTCCTGTCATCTCACATAGCTCAGGGTCATGTCAACTTTAGACTGTCCCAGATGTCCCTGTGTCTGACTATGTTCTCTATCTATAATAAACTTTCTACTCCAACATTCCTAGGTACAGCCATATTCTTTTTGTTTTATTTCTCATTTTCATTGAGCTCCCATTAACTACTCCTTTTTTCAAATTCATGGACATTTGTTTCTTTAATGGTTGTTACTGTTTGGCTTTGACTGAAGTTTTGCTGAAGGACTTCCCAACTATGAGGTAGAGATGATTGTACTGGACACTGATTGTGTAATGCAATGTGCAACAAAAATGACCTGTATCTTGGAAGATGAGCAGATGCCTTGGGAAAGTGGAAGACTGTATTTTAAAACATTTCCAAGATGAGGGTGTTGCAGGATATTTGATCCCAGTGTGATCCCTTATATTGTGAACTGAAAAACCTGAGCTTTGTTTAGTGTGGTTGAGCCCTAACACAAACCTTAATTCCAAGAACTTTCTGTTTATTGTAAACAGGTGATTTTGTTGGTGTTCCGTCAGCCCTAGAACATACCTTTAATTCAAAAGCTCCCTGTACACAGGATTTAATAATGTTAACCCTAGGTCAAGAGGCAAAGCAAGAAACCAGGTGACAGGGATTAAAGAGTAAGTGGAACTTTCAGATGAAATGTATTTCAGACAGAGTGTAAAGGTGGAAGGAGTTTTAGCATGATAGCTTTTGGGCTCTTGGAGCTTTGAGCTAGAAAGCCTTTCGCCTTGGGTTTCTTTGGTCTATCCCTCCTGAGCTGTCATCTGAGCTGGTGAGCTTTTGGGGCTTTTTCCTCTTGGAGGTGAGGTGAGTAGCAGGGTCACATGGGTGCTTTCTTTGCCTCTCTGTGCTAGCAGGTTTTAAAATTGAATAATTGGGATTTTTATTCTTTTATAACAACACTAGGGTTCTGTGTGCCCATAGGGGTTAGGGCAAAGCTAGAATGCCTCTGCTATATGCATTATTTGATCGTTGATCCACTGGTAGAGGAACTACTACTGTCCTGAGACTCAGCTCCATTGTTCAAGCTAATGAGGGACTCTGGGCAGGCCTAGCCGTCAGGAGCAACAGTGGGAAGTAGTTTATGGGTTTGTTCTGGGATTTTCCTCTGATGTAGCTCTAAAGATCTGTGAATGAGACCAGAGGCCATGTCATGCTGAGTGTGGGGCCATTGTCCCCAGGCCAGGAATAGCAGGCTGCTGAGCTATCACAGCGTCATCTGCTTTGAATGAGATGGACTCTGGTTCAGACTGTGGTTCAGGCTATAGTTCTGTTGGTCTCCATGTGGTGATCTCGGCAGAGACCCTTGGTCTCCAACCCTTCCTGAGTGTTGATTGTCAAGAGAAGTGAGGATTTTGTAGCCTGGGCATTAGAAAGTTGTGGTGCTTATAATATAAATATCTAGTGTGCACACACAGATATTGGTTTTGCAGTGAACAAATTGGAAAACTGAAGGTCTCATTTCTAGAAATGATGAATGTTGTATTCCACATACAGCTTTGTGTAACAAATTTTACAAATCATTTTGAAACTGGAAGAAAAGAGGTGGTGGTGATCATCTTTCAGCAATACTTGATTATGTTTTTTAACCTTTCAACTACCACCAGCCACAATGGTGTGATTTAGGGAACTTCAATTCCATTGTACAAAAGGAATTTCTGAGATGCATAATTTTGTCAGGTGTGCCTGGTTTTAGGTAAGTGGATAGGGCAGATTCCACATTTTGTGACATAATTCATGCAGCAAGAAAAAGATACTAAATTAGCCTCCAACATTGTATTGTGTGTGAGTGTCGGCAAGGGCTGGGCTGTGCCTGAACCCACAAGGGGACATGAGGGACTGCAAGCCATAGCCCAGCTTTATGATCACCTCCATTTTCCAAGAGACTTCCAGAGCAAAAGGACTCTTTGTAAAGGAGGTTAGTAGTAGCTGGAGTGTCAGAAATATAACAGTTTAGGTGTTGCTTTGTGTTTGTCTTGTAGCAGTTGTGAAATCTGTGTTTATTTAATTTGTATTAATTACAAAATAAAAGTTATCTCTGGTCCAGTGCACATTTTTTCATACTAGAGTTTCCTTAGGTCTTTTCACGTAAACTTGGCTATATTTTAGGCTTATGTTTTTGGCTTTTTCTCTCACCCCCTCATTCTTTCACAAACACTGTAAACATTCTTCTTGATTATTGAAATTTGTGGTAAGTACAGAAATCACATCTTGCCAGAAGATTATGAGATTCATGACAATAGAATCATCCCTTATTTTTCTGTTTTCCTCTGTTTCTTACCAGGTGGCTTTTCTGATATGAGATTGAGATTTTGAATTCTCCTTTAACAAGCACATAAAGATCATTTGCACTTATGTCTGTCAAAGGCAGAAGAGACAACATGGAGGTAGGTGATACCACTTGGCCAGTTTACTCCTTTTCTTTGGACATTTTCTTTAGGGGATCTATCCTTTTTCTTCCAAAGTTTTATTTGTCCAGTGGTCTCCATATTCCTTAGTCTTTCAGAGTCCCTCTGTGGTAGAATCCTGCCATGTTCCCTGTTTTCTCCCTCTTCTGATGTCCATCCCATTGGCTTTTCTGAGTGAGGATTGATTATCTTACCCAGGGTCCTCCTTCTTCCTTAGCTTCCTTAGATATACAGATTTCAGTATGATTATCCTATATTATATGTCTAATATCCGCCATATGTGTCCTTCTCCTTCTGGGATACCTCACTCAGGATAATCTTTTCTAGATCCCACCAATGGCCTGCAAATTTCATGATTTCCTTGTTTTTAATTACTAAGTAGTTTTCCATTGTGTAAATGTGCAATTTCTGTATCCATTCCTCAATTGAGGGTCATCTGGGTTGTTTCCAGCTTCTGGCTATTATGAATAAAGCTGCTTTGAACATGGTGGAGCAAATTTCAATGTTATGTACTTGAGCATCATTTGGATATATGCCTAGGAGTGGTATAGCTGGATCTTGAGGAAGCACTATTCCTGATTGTCTGAGAAAGAGCCAGATTGATTTCCAAAGTGGTTGTACAAGTTTATATTCACACCAACAATGGAGGAGGGTTCCCCCTTTCTCCACATCCACACCAGCATGTGTTGTCAATTGAGTGTTTTATCCTAGGCATTCTGATGGGTGTAAGGTAAAATCTCAGGGTCGTTTTGATTTGCATTTCCCTGATGACTAAGGACTTTGAGCATTGCTTTAAATGTTTCTCTGCCATTCAATATTCCTCTGTAAGATTTAGGGTTGGAGAAGATACTTTCCTAGTCTATAGGATGTTGTTTTGATCTGATGACAGTCTTCTGCTTTACAGAAGTTTTTCAGTTTCATGAGGTCCCATTTATTGATTGTTGATTTTAGAGCCTGTGCTGTTGGTGTTCTTTTCAGGAAGTTGTCTCCTGTACCAATGAGTTCAAGGCTCTTCCCCACTTTTTCTATTAACAGGTTTGGTGTGTCTTGTTTTATGTTGAAATATTTGATCCACTTGTGCTTTAATTTGGTTCAGGGTGATAAATATGGATCTATTTGCATTTTCTACATGTAGACATCCAGTTAGACCAGCACCATTTATTGAAGATTCTTTCATTTTTCCATTGTATGGTTTTGGATTCTTTGTCAAAATAAATAAATAAAGTATCTGTAGCTGTGTTGCTTTATTTCTGAGTCTTCTGTTTGATTCCATTGATCCACCATTATGTTCCTATGGCAGTAGCATGCAATTTTATTATTATTATTGCTCTGTGGGACAGTTTGAGATCCAGAAGATCTGTTGTTGTACAAGATTGTTTTAGCAATTCTGGATTTTTTGTTTCCTATATGAAATTGACAATTTTTTTCTTTCATGTTCTGTAATGAATTGTATGGTTATGTGATGGGAATTGCATTGGATCTGTAGATTGCCTTTGGCAGAATGGCCATTTTCATTGTTTTAATTCTACCAATCCATGAGCATGGGTGATCTTTCTTTCTTCTGATATGTATTTCAATTACTTCCTTTAGAAAGTGAATTGTTTTTCAAACAGGTCTTTCAGTTGTTTAGGTATAGTCACACCAAGGTGCTTTATGTTATTAGTGGCTATTTTGAAGGGTGTTTTTACACTAATTTCTTTCTTGGCCCTTTTGTCTTTTGTATATAAGGGGGCTACGGATTTTTTTGTTAATTTTGTAACCAGCCCTTTTGCTGAAAGTGTTTACCAGCTGAAAGAGTTCTCTGGTTAAATTTTGGGATCACTCATGTATATCATCATATGCATGGGACAACTACTGTCACCTCTGCTGAGCAGGGAGACCCATGCTTGGGGCAAGGGGAAATACAGGGGGATTGAATATTCACCACACTCAATCCTCGGAGATGTCCATGGGTGACCTGGCTACAATCTCTCCAAGCTCACAAGTTGTCCCCTCTCACCCAGGATACCTCAATGTGGATGTTCTGGCTTCAGCAGCCCAACCATTCACAAATTTCGGAGTTTTAAAACCTGTTCCCTTCAGAAACATTGCACACTGATTGTTGCCATGCTGGACCACCCTCCTTTTCTTAGATTCTTAGAAAGTTGTTCTCCTATCTGGTTAGCATCATAAACCTGAGTTCAAATATTCGCCGTATTTCTAATCCATTCCTGTCTTGGTGCTAATCTTGCTTTTAAAAGTCTAATCACCCTTTTGCATTTTAAATAAGCATTTTCAAAAGCCAAAAATTCAATTGGTATTTTTCTGGTTCTGAGTCTGATATGTTCACTAGGCTGGGGTATCAAAAGAATTTTCTATGGACTGTTATAGCTAGAATGAGATCACCAGTGGTAGTGGAAATTTGGGTGTTCCAGAGCCTATGGCAATACCAAAGTGTTACCATTCTTGGTTAAGCTGCTGTGCTAAGCACCTCAGAATTGCAGGTGAAAGTCCATGCCTGGTTGGTTGCAACCAAGACTCAGGCCTGGTGAGACACAGACCCAGTGAGTCCTAGGCCCAGTGGGCCAGAGAGCAGGCCCAAAGGGGGATAAATGATGACTCTCAGGGGCCATGATGGAAGGCTGATGGTATCAAGTGGCATACAACCAACCACATGGATTCACACCCAGCATGTTTATTTGAAGTCAGGGATTTATAAACCTTGGGCAGAGAGAAGGATTTTGAGGATGAATGTTTGATTTACTGGGGTCTAGGGGTCAAGGATACTTGGCTTATGTATGCATAAAAATCTATACTCATTTTCCATGCAGTATCATGGTCCTATTGCAAGAAGGAGAACACAGTACTTAATTATCCTATTTGTAGGGGGAAAATCTCTGAGTACAGTTGAAGGTCACTGCTGAAGAATAAGATCCTTAGCAGGGTGATGAATTTCTAGGAATTTAGAGATGCTTGTTGGAGCAGTTTCTTATCAGGAAAGGGTTTGGCTAATAATCTGCCCTAAGGCTCTTTACCAGACCTGGGGTCATACAGATCAGGGAGTGGATTTTTAGGCGCTTCCCTGAGAAAACAGAGTTCACCTTCATAGACTGAGAACAAATAAATGGCTATCCAAAGATGTCAGACTTTACCCTAATCCAGCAAAGCCTCACATCCCTCAAATGTTTGTTGGCTTTATTTAAGGAATTTATTGGTTTCCTCCAATAGTTTGATTATGTTTTGCCTGGATTTTCTTATGGAATTTATTCCTATCACATACCACAACACATCCTGAATATACAAACATAGCTGAAAGCACAAGAAAAGATCTTAAAACAAACTACATGAAGATGATATTGGTTGTTAAGGCAATTAGTGCAAAAAAAGATGTTTAAGCATATAATAAAACACACTGTTTCTTAAAATTCTGCTTTCTTCCACTTGGCTTAGAAGTTTACATTGTCTTACACCAATGCATACATATATCCCATCATCACTCAGAAAATAATATGGTTTCCAAGTGATTCTAACAGATATCTTTTTCTTTCTCCTAAGAGTATGAGATAATTTTAGTAGTCAAAATCATTTATCTAATATTGAAACATTGTATGTTTTAATGGAATCTCTTCAATTGGAATAGCCCTCCACCTCCAATACATATTTTATTGTTGCCAAAAGAAATAGCCATATTGCACAAGTTGAGTAATGGCCAGTGATTTCTTTGATTTTGATTTTGACTATAAGCCTATTATATTTGCTTAAATAGGACTATGTTATATTTATAGGCCTATCTTTGTGTTTGCTTTTGACAGGGGTGCTATGTATATTGTGTGATTTGATTAGTTATAATCTAACTATATTGTTTCTCTTGAAAGTCATAGACCTTCACATATTTTTGCCTTCTGAAAATTTATTATACTATGCTATAATTCCTTTAGTTTTGTTGATTTGGAGACGATTTAGAGAAACAGTTTTATTTTTTCTTTCTTGATCTTAAAGGCTTGCCTCTCCTCATTTCTTGGTATATCTGTGTTTTCAAGTTGTTGCAATCATCAATGTCTCAGTTTTTGCTTCTTAAGTGACTGATAGAATTGACACATTGTTTTTGGGTGTTTAAAACTTTCCTATATTGTTGTTGTCTTTGTCCGCATTAGCTTCTGTTGTCAACATTTCATGGCCTGCAGTCATCTGAGGGAGCCTCAATAAATTTCATGCCCTCATTAGAGAAGCTGGTTGCTATATCTGTGAGAGATTGTGTTGATAGATGATTGATGTGAGAAGGCTCTTCCACTGAGAGATGCAATATCACTAAGCAAGTGGGCCTGGGCTGCATAAGATAACTACCTGAGCATGAGACAGAGAT
This sequence comes from Meriones psammophilus, assembly GCA_036365155.1. Lineage (NCBI taxonomy): Eukaryota > Metazoa > Chordata > Mammalia > Rodentia > Muridae > Meriones > Meriones psammophilus. Next base: position 18,161 of record JAEOAE010000364.1, on the reverse strand, counting down.
GAAGCAAGAGACCAACCCAGGAAACATTTGCTCATGGCTTTTGCCTTAATTTTCTTCAAGATTGACTTTCTATGCTAAACTCCCAAAATGATGGACTGTGATCTGACAATACCAAACTAAGCCTGTAAATCCATTCATCACCTGAGATCCTTTTAGTTAGGGAATTTAGTCACAACATCAAAGTAGCAAATTAGAACAAAAAGTTATATGCAAAGAGTAATTTTACTGCTGGAGAGAATCTTGGAATATTTTCTTTTAAAGGACTGTGGAAAACATCAGGACTTAAGATGGCAAAAGCATTACAAAGGTGTAAACAGAGCTTCATTGGCTGTTTTGGTAGGACCTAGAAGATCCGGGTATTGAGCTCTTCTTTCCTACCGGCTGACCCCAACTTATCAAATCTCAGTAGGACTGTCTACATCCTCTTCCTTTGTGGTATACCAATGCCTCCTCCACCATGGGGAAGTGATCAAAGATCAAGCAACAGAGTCCATGTCAGAGACAGCCCTTACTATGGATCCCACATGGAGACTGAGCTGCCTATTGGCTACATCGGAGCAAGGGTATGAGTCCTCATCGTGAACGGTCTTTGGTGGGTGCATCAGTCTCTGCTTGTCCACACGGTCCCAGATTTGTTGGCCTTGTTGGTCTTCTTATGGAGCTCCTGTCAACTCTGAGTTTTTCTATCCCCCCACTCTTTCCTATGACTCCCTGTGCTCTGCCCAAAGTTTGGTTGTGAGTCTCAACGTCTGCTTCGATCCCCTACTGGGTTGAGTCTTTCAGAGGACAAATATGATAGGCTCTCATCCTGTTCCCTCTCTTCAGTCACATCTGGTATCAATTCTATTTGCCCTTTTAAATGAGAATTGAGCATCCTTCATAGGGTCCTCCTTTTTAGCTTCTTTAGGACTGTGGATTGTAGTGTGTTTGTCTTGTATTATGGCTATTATCCACTTATAAATAAGTGTATACCATGCATGTCTTTCTGGTTCTGTGATACGTCACTCAAGATGATCTTTTCTAGTTCCATCCATTTCCCTGAAAATTTCATGATTTCCCTGTTTTTAATATGTGAGTAGCATTCCACTGTGCAAATGTACCACAATTTCTGTAACCGTTGTTCCATTGAGAGGCATGTAGGTTGTTTCCAGATTCTGGCTTTTATGAATATGGATGCTGTGAACATAATTGAGCAAATGTATTTATTCAATGGTGGAGCATCTTTTGGAAATATGCCTAGGAATAATATTTCTGAGACTTGAAGTAGCACTATTTCCAATTGTCTGAGAAAGCACCAGAATGATTTCTAATGTGGTCGTATAAGTTTGCACTCTCACCAGCAGTGGGGGAGTGTTTCCCTTTCTCCACATCCTCACTAGCATGTGCTGCCTCTTCAGGTTTTGATCTTAGCCATTCTGATAGAATATCAAAGTCATTTTGATTTCCATTTCCATTTGATTTGCATTGATGACTATTGATATTTAGCATTTATTTAAATGTTTTTCCACCATTTGATATACCTCCGTGGAGAATTCTCTGTTGAATTCTGTACCCCATTTTTAAAGTGAATTATTTGGTTTGTTGGAGTTTAATTTCTTGAGCTCTTTATATATTTTGTTTATTAGCCCTCTCTGCTGTATGTAGGGTTGGTGAAGAACTGAAAAGAAGATGTATTCTTTTCTGTTTGGGTGAACATTTCTCTAGATATCTGGTAGGTCCATTTAATTCATGACATCCATTAGTGTCATTATATATCATTTTAGGTTCTATTTCACTGCTCTGTCCTTAGATGATAATGAGTTGTTATGGTCTCTCACTATTAATGTGTAGAGATTGAAATGTTCTTTAAACTTTATTAATGTTTCTTTTACAAATGTGGGTGCCCTTGGTTTTGGGGCATATTTGCCCAGAATTGAGACACCATCTTGGTAGAATTTTCCTTTTATGAGTTTGAAGTATCCTTCCTTATCTCTTTCAATTAATTTTGGTTGCATGTCTGTTTTATTAGATATTAGAATTGCAACTTCTGCTTGTTTCTTGGGTCCATTTGCTTGAAAATCTCATTCCTGCTTCAACATCCCATGAACTTTTCCAGGGTTTAGTTCAGTGCTCTGAGGTTGGAACCAATTTTTTCCTTCACCATTGGGTTTCCTTTCACCTGGGAAACACAGTCAGTGGTGTTTTGTGGCCTACTGTTCCAACTATTGGTCACTATGTAGTCTCTGCTATCCTGCTGATCAGACACAGTGTGCAATCAGCTCTGCCATCTGGGATCTGCTTTTTAATTTTTACTGAATATGAGTATTATGCTTGTATGCATGGCAATGCACCTCTTGTGTGCCTGCTCCTCACACCAGTCAGAAGATTGCCTCAGAACTCATGAAACTAGAATAATGGATAGTAGTGGGTTCCATGTAAATACTGACAATTGAGCCCAATTATATGCAAGAACAGCAAGAACTCACTGCTGAGCCATCTGTCCTGCTTTATGTTGCTTATTTATCATCAGCATTTACATTGCTAATATATTTTTTTACTTTTTAAACATGCATTTCCTTTTAGTAAGATCTTATTACTGTTGCAGTTTAAGCTGTGGCACTTCTGGTTTCTGGAAGATGAATACAGAATTGGATTGAATGTATAATTCCTTGTAGGAGCTTCAGCAAAGACCTCTGAGTTTTTTCTACCTATTATATTTGTTTGATTGACTTTTAGGGGAGGCTCTGTCTTATAATATAGGTCTGGCTGTCCTGGAACTTTTTCATAGATCATGGTGGCATCCAACTCAATGAGATTCACCTGCCTCTGCCTCCTGAGTGATAGAATTAGAGGCATAACTGAATACACCCAGCTTGTCCATCATTTTTTGTAGTTAATAAATGTTCATAAATTTCTCATGATATGTAATCAGTACTGTTCATATATTCATTTCTCTCTGTATCTCCGTCTCTATCTTTCTCTTTCTATTTCTCTCTCTTTTCTCTGTTTGTCTTTGTCCACATTAATTGGCATGTCTATTTCAAGGCTGTATCCTATTCAAAGTGTTCAGATATGACACAGTTATTCAGTTTTCTTCTAAGAATGACTTATTGATAACATTAGCTCTTCCGTTTTAATATAAAAGCTTTATTCTTTATTTTTCAACTATAGACTATACATGATTTGGAAAGGAGAATATACAAAACAATTATCAAAGAATAATCATGTGTTCTATGCATTTTCTTTTGTGTGTTTACTCACAAATATGATCTTATTAGCTATGATTGTTGTTGTTTGCCAACTCACATTATTTTTATCCATGTATTCACCATAGTCCACTATCCTGTCCACAAATATATAAGCCCCCTTTTCACATACTGATATGTCATATTGTTGAGGACTGGTCAAAACACAATATTCAATGCCACATTGTCTTTGGACTGATGCCAGTGTCCCCTGATCACAACATCTCATTTGTTGCTAGACAAAATATCGTGGTTGTGTTTTTTTTCCTTCCACCTGTTTCATGACTGGGTCCTGACCAACTCACCCAAGTAACTGAACCCAATTCATAGATTGCTCAAGGATCCAACTGCTGGCTAATTGAGATTCATGTTTCATAAACTGATAAACTTCTATAACATAGGTCTTCAAAGCATGGCTTTGGTTTTTCTTACAATCTAATCTTTAGGCTTTTCCTTCTCCCCTCCTTCACCTAATGTACAACACCTAACTGTCTTACATTAATACTTCTGTGTCAGAAAATAAATGAAAGAAGTACCAGAAATATGTGAATATATTTCCAATGAAGTATAAATTTATATTGTTGCCACTGTTTCTGTTGTACACATGTATCACATATTTTAGAATTCAGTGACCTTCAATGATGTGCATGTGAAATTCAGCCAAGAAGAGTGGGCTTTGCTGGAACCTTCCAGAAGCAACTCTACAAAGATGTGATGCTAGAGACCTGTAAAACCTCACTGCTATAGGTAAGACTGCAAATTTTCTTTCACTTTTAAAATAAGGAGACAACTCTTACTTTATTATTGATCCTTTTCTATAATTCCAATTGAGAATGAGGTTGAATGAGGTGAATAAATCAGACATGGTTCTAGGAGTCACAGAAGATAGTGATTTAAGTTTTTCCTTAATAATAATATGATATTTCCAATAATATATATTTTCTGGTACTATATTTTAGGCTACAATTGGGAAGATCATAATATTGAAGAACATTTTCAAAGTTCTGCAAGTAATAAAAGGTAACTTTATCTGCATGCTGATACAGATATGAATCTTAAGAAATTTTAATGTGTTCTGGAAATTTGTCTGTTTGTTTGTTGGCTGCTTTTTATTTTCAGGTTTGAAATAGTTTTTTTTTTTGTTTTTCTGCATGACTTAGACTTGCTTGTTAGGCCAGCCTGACCTCAACATCACACAAATCTGCCTGCTTCTGCCTCCACAAGTGCTGGGATTAAAGACATGTACCAGCACAGCTGGCTGTGTCCTGGAAGTTTTAAAGAAAAGCAACAGTGTAAAAACAGCACTGCTTTAAGTGTACTGATGATCATTAAAATCTCATAATTCCATGTACTTCAATGTCAGGTATCTGATTTGTGTTTACAAGTCACTCCCCTAAGATAGAAGAAAATAAAATAATGTTGTAACAGAAAATACCATTTGAATCATATGGACATTACAGCTACTGACTTGAACTGCCAATCTGTTTAGTATCATTCTATCTACTCAGATATTGTAAGAGGTATACACATTGAATTGGTGATCAGTATGTGTCCAAAACCTTCTACTAAGCAAAAATTTCATAGTACAACCAGTGTTACTCATTTTCATGCAGTAACATTGTAAAGTTTAGTGAAAGGAGCAGCTTATGAGCATCAAGAATATTGTTATGGAGAAACCTTAATCCCTATATGACATGTCTATGATGAACAAAAAACAAACTGTGTTAATTCAATGTCGGAATCTTTTATTATTCTTGTAAATTAAACTGATATATCATATGTCAAAATATTTCTAAGACACATGAACATAGGGATATTGAAAGAAACAGTGTGTCCCTGTCTTTCTCCAATAACAATTGATTTTGTAGTACACCCACTTTGAGTAAATTTTCTGAATGTGATAAATGGTTACTGTTAATTAGTTTTTCATCTTCACTGAGAATTCATCAACAAACTCATACTGCTGAAAATACCTATGAATACTAGGAATTTAGAACTTCTTCTGCTGGTCCTGGTCATTTACTTTGTAAATGAAGTATCATTCATACAGTACAAAAATTTGTGAATGGGATTGCTGTGGTAAAACTCTGAATTCTTAAATACTCTTCATATATAGGAGAAAACCTCTTATAAAAAATGGTGCTCTAAAAGTGAACCACATAACAAAAGCTCTTACCATCACAGGGATCTTCTGTTGGATCTCAGTGGATCAAAGAACACGAAGGCCTTTCCACATTGCTTATACTCTCAGAATTCCTCTCCAGAAAAGATACTTCTATGATGATGATGACTCTAGATCTGTGCAAGGCCTCACCATTTTAACACATTCATAAGTTTTCTCTCCAGTGAATCCTTTCAAGATGATGAAGATTATACACATGTGGAATGGTTTCATCATGTTAAAAGCACTCACAGGCTTTCTATCCATTAGGATTTCTTTCAGGAGTGTGAAGATGATTCTGAAGTGCAAAAGTTTTTTTTTTACACTGGTTACTGTCAGACAGCTTCTTTCCAGTATGTGTTCTTTTATGTATTATGAGATGTTATGTACAAAGGCTTTGCCACATACTTATCTTCATATGGTTTCCCTGCAGAATGTGTTGTTGTCTTAGGAGATGACTGTTACATGCAAAGGCTTTTTCACACTAATTACCCTCACAAGACTTCTCTCCAGTGTGTGTTTTTTCATGTTTTCGGAGACTACTCTGTTGTGCAATGGCTTTATCACATTGGGTATATTTATAAGATTTCTTTCCAGTATGTGTTATTTTATGCCGTATGAGTGTACTGCTTCTTGCAAAGGCTTTACCACACTGGTTACATTCAAAAGGTTTCTCTCCAGTATATGTTCTTTTATGGCTTATGAGATTACTGTTTCGTGCAAAGGCTTCACCACACTGGTTACATTCATAAGGTTTCTCTCCAGTGTGTGTTCTTTTATGCCGTATGAGATTATTCTTCTCTGCAAAGGCTTTGCCACACTGGTTACATTCATAAAGTTTCTCTCCAGTGTGTGTTCTTTTATATAAAGAAAGAAAAGGTTAAGCATCTTACCACAGTCCTCCTTCTTGATTAGCTTCCCTAGGTCTACAGATTTTAGTATGATCATCCTATATTATATGTCTAATATTCACTTATATGTGAGTATGTACCATATGTGTCTTTCTGCTTCTGGGATACTTTACTCAGGATGATCATTTCTAGATTCCACCATTTGCCAGAAAATTTCATGATTTCTTTGTTTTTAATTGCTGAGTAGTATTCCATTGTGTAAATGTACCTCAAGAGGGACATTTGGGTTGCTTCCAGCTTCTGGCTATTACAAATAAAGCTGCTATGAACATGGTTGAGCAAATATCCTTGTTGAATACTTGAGCATTTTTTTTTGATATATGTTTAGGAGTGGTATAGCTGGATATTGAGGTAGCACTATTCCTAATTGTCTGAGAATGTAACAGGAGTCTATCATAGAGGTCCACTGAAAGACTCTACCCAGCAGGGTATCAAAACATATGCTGAGATTCATAGCCAAATATTTTGCAGAGTGCAGGGAATGTTATAAAAGAAGGAGGAGATAGAAATATCTGGAGGAAACAGGAGCTCCACAAGCAGAACAACAGAACCAAAAGATCTGGGCACAGAGGTCTTTTCTGAGATTGATACTTCAAACAAGGACCATTCATGGAGATAAATTAGAACCCCTGCACAGAAATAGTCCAAGGCAGCTCTGTATCCAAGAGGGTTCCCCAATAATAGGACCAGGGACCATCTCTGACATGAACACATGGGCTAGTTCTTGTATCAGTTTCAACTGAGCAGGGAGCAATCCTGCCAGTTCACAGAGGAAGACAAAGAAGCCAGTCCTGATGAGACCTGATTGACTATGGTCAGATGGAAGGGGAGGAAGTCCTCCCCTATCAATGGAATGGGGAGGGACATAGGAGAAGAAAGGGAGGGAGGGTGAGATTGAGAAGGGATGGTGGAGGGGGCTACAGCTGGGATACAAAGTGAATAAATTGTAATTAATAAAGTAAAATAAAAGAGAAGAAAAGAAAAATAAATGTTTAATAGAAAAAAAGGAGAATCAAAAATGGTGGTACCAAGAGGACAGTATCTGCAGAGCAGTACACCAGTGACTACACAGCAAGCAACAGACCAAATTCTGGGCCCTAAAACAACAGCAATTGTGTTTCCAAGTTAAGAACAAATTCCATGGAGTGGGAAGTAATCCGGTCCATTCTCAGGTCACCCAGCTAAACCATGGAAGAGTTCCTTTTCCCTGCATGCAATAGGTCACCAGCACAGAGCCACATGACTGTGTGCTCTGGTCACCAACCCAGACTGTATTGTGGGCCCCACAACACCAGAGATTGGGATTTCCAGTCTAGAGAAAACCCCATAAAGTAGGAAGCAATGAGGACTAACTTCAGGTCACCCATAAAGTTCTTGAAAGAGGTCTGGGCTCTAGAAGGTGCTCAGCCCAGAGAGCTCCTTCTATGTCAAAATCACTGTCCCACACAGAACTGTGGGCACCAAAGCACAAGGGACTGGGTTTCCCTGTTGGGAGGAAACGACATGGTGAAGGAAACATCAAGTCCAACCTCAGGGAATCCAGTGGAATTCCCCCACACTCCCTCAAGAAGTCCTCAGGAAAAGTTTTTGGGTTCCTTCAGATGCCCAGTCACCAGCATAGAGCCACTTACCTGCTCCTGCGTGCTCTACTCAACATCCTAGACTGAACTGTGGACCCCAAAACAGGACAGACTGGGTCACCCTGTTGGGAGGAAACCATACAGTGGGGGAAACATCAGTTCCAAACTCAGGACAGCAGTTCAGGAAAAGTTTCTGGGTTCCCACGGGCTCCAGGATCTAGCTTCCTGCTGCATGCATGACTGCTGCACTCACCTGCTGCTGATTACCGCTTGGGTACTGAGGCACAGAGCTCCAACCTCAGATCTACAGAAACCTGGGATCCACAGGATCAACACTAGACAAAACAGTCCCAGCATGATTCTTAAAACCCTAGCAGGGTGGCAGTTCTACCCTAGCCTCGCTCTAACAACAGAAAAAACACTCTGTCTGTACACTCTCAGGGACACAGAGCTAAAGTCAGTTTCACTGTTATCTGCAGTCTGTGGCCTGGAACACAAAATGAGGACGTGAAACCATTCAAGAAAAAGACTTGTAATTGGAGGACAAGAAGCTGAGGGAGGATGATGAGTTTCAGACAAACCTGGGCTTCATGTTTCCAACTGCTTGTCCCTTCAAAACCCAGAGAACTGGACTGAAGATAAGGCTCAGTAGTTAAGACACATGTTGCTCTTGCAGAGGGCTGGGTTAGCCTCTCAGAACCTGTATCAGGTGGATCACAACGACCTCTAGCTCTTGGGCATCTCTTACCCTCTTCTAGCCTTTGCCAGGCATGTATACCCAGATGCACACAGATAAATAAAATAAATCTACTTAAAAACTGAGAATGACAGACAGAGAGAGATGGTCAGGTGGACACAGCATGAGCTCGCCCTGCTCTGGAGACTACTATTATGCCTAAGACCCCTCACTGTGCCTGCCAAGCTGCTGTGCACATCGACCTGCTTCAGCTCCTGCTAACCCTACTGCCAAGTCCATCAAATCTTCTGCCACTTTCTCTGTTCATCACTGCACAGTAGTTCACTGTTTTGTTTTGTTTTGTTTTCTTTCTTGAGGTGGGATCTCATATACCCTGGCTGCCCATAATCCTGGTCTGTAGCTGAGGGTGACCACAAGCCTGAATAGTCTTTTGAGCTTTTGATCTTAGCCATTCTGATGGGTGTAAGGTGAAATCTCAGGGTCATTTTGATTTGCATCTCTCTGATAACTAAGGGCATTGAGCATTTTTAAGTGTTTCTCTGAGATATTCCTCTACTGAAAATTCTATGTGTAGCTCTGTCCCCATTTTTGATTGGATTACTTTTGATTTAAAACATAGTTTTTGCACAATTTTTGAAACATGTTTCTTTGGAAGAAATAACAGATTTTCACAACAATATGTGTGTGTAATAGATATATGACACAGATGATAGATAGACAGATGATAGATGTGAAATAGATGGCTAGATAACTGTAATAATATGTGTGCAACAATAGGAGGGATACTTGTATAAAACATCGTGATAGGATAGGGTCAGATAGAAGGGGAGTAGGATCTTGCCTATCAGTGGGCTAGGGGAGGGGCTTAGGCGCAGAAGACGGAAGGAGGATGTGAGCAGATGGAGATGAGGGAGGGGGGCACAGCCACAGTCCAATTTGAATAAATTTTAATAAATGATAATAATAAACAGTAATGTAAAAAAGCCTCATGAATTTTATATTCATCTCCAAAGGTTATTAATTCCTAATTCTTTTAAACTGTTAAAGGTCTATGTGAAAAAAGGCAGCATTCAAAATCATTAAGACTGAACCTTAGAGTATAAGACATGCAAAAATCACAGCAGATTTTAAAGATAAATGCACTGTACTGAGATATAGTCAGAAAGTTTTATGCACAGAGAAGTCAGAAAGTTTCAAAAAGTGGAGAGGACTGCACATGCTTATTAATATATAGTAAATTTTATATATTAATCCTAGAGCCACAAAGAATTTTGACTGAAGAGATACTCTATCAATTTCATAATAAAATATGAAGTATACATTAAACATATAATAATCATGGGCAAATTATTCAAAATTAGAATGCCTGTCTTTAAAATGATTGTATTTTGGTAACAGTAAAAATTTTTAGCTCTTGCAAAGTGTTCAATTTCATTAATACATGTCATTATACAGTTCTAATTAAGATAACAAAATTCCACCAGACTGTAAAGTTCCTCATTAAGATATTCTACTGAATAATAGTAATATTAAAATTATGACATCTGGTTATGAGTCTCAGCATCTGCTTTGATACACTGCTAGGTAGAGTCTTTCCAAGGCCCTCTCTGGTAGGCTCAGGTCTGTTTCTTGTTTTCTCCTACTTCCAATGTCCATCCCATTTGTCTTGCTAAGTGGAGACTGACGATCTTACTCCAGAACCTCTTCTTGTTTAGCTTCTTTAGGTATACAGATTTTAGTATGTTTATCCTATCTTATAGGTCTAATACCCACTTATAAGTGAGTATATACCATGTGTGTCTTTTTGCTGCTGGGATACCTCACTCAGGATGATCTTTTCTAGATTACATCATTTGCCTGCAAATTTCATGGTTGCCTTGTTTTAATTGCTGAGTATTATTCCATTGTGTAAATGTACCACAGTTTCTGTATCCATTCATCCTTTGAGGGACATCGGGGCCATAACCAAACTTTGGGCAGAGTGTAGGGAATCATATGAAGGAAGGGGAAGTTAGTAAGACCTGGAGAGGATGGAGTGCCACAAGGACCAAATATATCTGGGCATAGGGTCTTTTCTGAAATTTGATTCAGAAGGATTATGCATGGATATAACCTTTTCTGAAATTTGATTCACAAGGATTATGTATGGATGTAACCTAGAACCCCTGCTCAGACATAGACCATGGAAGCTCAGAATCCAAGTGGGTACCCTAGTAAGGGGAACAGGGACTGCCTCTGACATGAACTCAGTGGCAGACTCTTTGACCTCCCTCCCAAACCCCCGAGGGAGGAGCAGCCTTGCTAGGCCACAGAGGAAGACTTGCAGCCAGTTCTGGTGAGACCTGATAAGCTAGGGTCAGAGGGAAGGGGAAAAAGACCTCCGTAATCAGTGGACTTAGAGAGGAGAGGAGAGGGGATGAGGGAATGAGGGAGGAGACTACAGCTGGGGTACAAAGTAAACAAAATGTAATTAATATAAAAAATAAAAATTATAAAATAGTATGACATTTGAATATTGGAAACAAAAACACATCAGAAGAAAAGCTATGTAATGGCATGTCTAAATGTTTAAATAGCAAACCCATTACTATTTAAAAGGACATGAATAGTTATGATGAAATAATCAGGCCTTCCTAATAGATGAAACTAGTCAGTTTCCAAGGAGTGCAAATATCCAAAAATGCCAGTCCTAGACCTCCTCAACATGCATTATCAAAGGAATTCTGGTGATTAGAACCAAATAAGCAATAATAACAACAACAACAACAACAACAACAAAAACATATAAAAACAGCATTCAGCAAATATTTGTGGAATACTTCTTGTCCATCAAAGTAACCATTCTCCTTGCTCCAACAAAAGGGACCTGAGGATCTCTATTGACCTGTGGCTCCTATTTTGATATGAACATCCATTATAGCCTCTAGGTTACCTGAAGCAGAAGTAAATGTACTTGTTACACATCTCAAAACGCACATCTAGATTCCTGTCCCTTCCCAAACATCTCTCTTTGCACTACCCGAATCTTCTTAATATTCTAGAAATACTCTTTCTCCACTAATTAATTTATTAACTTTATATCTTCATCATAAGCCCCTCCTATGCTGAGAGGGGAGGCCCCGCTCTCCTCACAATCATTCTCCCCTCTCCCATTCCTTCTTTCTATTCAGAGAGACACCCTAAATGTACCAACCCACCCTGACACATTACATCAGGCAGGCAGGACTAAGACCATCCTGTCTCAGTAAGGACAGGCAAGACAGCACCGCTAAGGAAAATGAAAGTAAGGGCAAGCAACGGAGTCAAATAAAGCTCTCAGTCCAATTGTTAGGGGACCCACATGTTGAGTAACCGGCATATCTGCTACATATGTGTAGAGGGACCTAGGTTCAGCCTATGCATTTATGTAAGCACAGTTTGTCTCTGTGTAAGCTATCTCTACTTTTCTCCTAGTAACCTCTATTCTCTTCTAGACAGCCCTGGTCATATCAAGTCTGCTTCTTTTACTCTCTGCTCTGAACTCTTCCAGGTGCCTCTGAACATTTTCCCTCTCTGACCCATAATAAAAACATTCCCTGTAATAACGGAATGGCTACTATTTTTCTGGTCTCTTTGCTGTCCCTGCTCATACAGTTTAAACATTTAAAGTACATATTTTATTAAGTGAATATTACTATGCCTAAATCATGTTACACCATTCAAGGAATATAAACTGAGAAGCCACAGTTTTTACTTGGTGAGGATTAAAGATACCTGTGAATAGAAGAGTCAAAAAGAGGCATAGGCAATGGTTGTCATCAAACACATCAGGCAATAATGTAAAGGTATTTTATAAAATATTGTCAACTCAGTTTTATGATGAACTTGAGATTAAATGCTTATGTCTGGAAAGTCATTCCTATCTAGCTGAATAAGTGTTAAAATACTGACAAATAAATGCTTAAACCCAGAATGTTGTTGGACTTTGGGCTGAAATCTGACCAGTTTCCAACAAATCTTTGTTGGCATAGTGGGTAAAACAACTAGATGAAACAGAAAATAATCTCTCATAACTTAGGCAGATAGTTTTGAAGATACATAGATATTTTCTTGTATATCTCAGAGCATACCTCTCTGACATGATAACTTTGTTTCTTTGTGGTATGGTATTGACTATTTCTAACAGGAGTAGTTGTCATGAAGCAACTGTTAAGAATTAGTTCACATGTTCTAGAGAAATTAAGACCGAACACTTCCCGAAACCACTAGTCTATCAAGAGAATAATAGTCATTTAAAAATACCTTCACAGTGGAGCCTAGAATAGAGAAACTCTCATTGAGCATGAAATTATCTTTTTCTTTGCTGGTGCTAACCAAAAATGGCTACAGCAGTCTGTATACAAACCACTGAAGTGTAAACATTCTGTAGTAGTCAGGGGGAGAAACCACTGTGATGTCAACATCTCAAGGCTCAGGTCATAACTGACAAATCACACATGCATTTCATTTCCTTCAAACTTTGGACTTTAAATCACTCTTTTTGATCAATTTTTGAAACACATTTTGGAAGAAATAACATTTTCACAACCGTGTGTGTGTGTGTGTGTGTGTGTGTGTGTAAATAGATATATGATATAGATGATAAACAGATGATAGATGTTAGAGAGAAAGCTATATAACTGTAATAATATGTGTGCAACAATAGGAGGAATACTTGTATAAAACATCATGATAGGCTAGGGTCAAATAGAAAGGGAGTAGGATCCTGCCTATCAGTAGACTAGGGGAGGGGCTTAGGGGCCCCAGAAGAGGGAAAGAGGGTGTGAGCAGATAGATATGAAGGAGGGGAACACAGCCACAGTACAATTTGAATAAATTGTAATAAATGATAATAAACAGCAATGTAAAAATAAAGCATCATGAAATTTATATTCATCTCCAAAGATTATGAATTCCTAATTCTTTTAAATTGTTAAAGGTCCATGTGAAAATAAAAGAACAACAAGGCAAAAATTCTAGAAATACCAGAGTGTATAATCTTGACTCCTTAGAAGGACAGAAAGATATCCCATATGAGGCTTACTTTTCAAGCATTATTAACTACTCATACAATGTCGTTGAGTCCTTTAAAAATGCCTTCAATAGCTTCAAACCTCATTATCACAAGTAAACAGTGAACAGGTCATACAACTTGCTAAGAGAAAAAGAGAGGAGACTAGGCCACCAGTCTGCAATCAAAGGCAGTAACCTGTTTTCCAGTAAAGCCGCATTTTTCCCAAGGTGTTAACTCATTAGTACTTGTAGCTGAAAAGGAATTACAAGGCTTTGAAAGTCTTTAGCAGCGATTCCTAGACTTCAACACTAAAACACAGTGTTTACAGCTTCCTGAAAGCTAATTCTGGTGGACATGATACCTATTTTACTTATAGAAATCAAAGAAAAATTATTCTATTTTTGGAAATACTGAATATTACATTAAGTTCTGTGCTTTCCTTTCCTAAGGTAGAATGTACACCTTATGAAATTAAACCTGCTTTCCTTATAGAAATTTATTCACTGTTTTCTATGGTTTAACAGTTGTCCTGGTTTGTTTTGTTCTGTTGCTATGATAAACACGGATCAAAGCAACTTTGGAAAGGGTTATCTGGCTTATAATCCATCGAGGGAAGACAGGGCAAAAACTCAAAGCAGGGACTGAGGCAGAAACAATGAAAGAACAACACTCATTGGCTTGCTCAGTTATCTTTTTTATACAGCCCAGGCCCACCTACAAGAATGGTACCATCCACCTGCAGGATGGTACTTCCACAATGGACTGGGCCCTCCTACATCAATTAGCAATTAAAAAACGTCTGTACCCCCCATGGCAATCTGATGGAAGCCAATTTTTATTTAAGGTTCCTTTCTCTCAGGTGAGTCAACCTGACAGTTAGAGTTAGCCATTATAACAGTCTTTGGCTATAGAAAAAAAAAAAACAACAACACATGGCTGGACATATAGCTCAGTCTGGTCAGAAGATAAGAAGAGGGGGGTAGGAAAGAGAGAGAGCAAGAGAAGGAGGAGAAAGATAGAGAAAATGTGTGTTTTCTAGGCACAGTCCCTATTACAGGGAAAAAAGGGGAAAGTGGGAGGAAAAGAAGAAAGAAAATGAAATAGTATGGCAAAACAAAGCCTCCTAATACTCCCCAACACCGAGGACTGAAAATTGAACCTTGGGCCTCACTAGGCAGGTGCTTCACTATACTTAGCTATGGCCACATACATTTTTCAATTTGTTTTGTTTGAGATTAAGTTTCCCAGTCAGGCCTTGAACTCATTCTGTAACTCACAAAAGCCTTGAACTTGGCATCTTCCAGCATCTGTCCCCCAAATAGCTGGGATTATAGACATGTACCACCAGGCTGAACAAAGAAATTGTTTTTATGAAAAAATGAAAAAGATTTAAACAATGAAAGCTGTGTGAAGAGAGAACAAAAAATAGAATTATGGTGCCATAAATGATAGAAAAATAGGGACCACCAGAAACTAGAAGAGATGAATATTCTTCCTAGATGCCCTCAAAGGGCAATAAATTTCTGACAATAAATTTCTGAGCAACCTCCCAAAATTATGCAAGAATAACCACCTGTTGTTTTAAGCCTCCACATTTATGATACTTTGTTATAGCAGCACCTATGCTGGAAAACTAACTTGTAACTAGTATCTTATATATCATTAAGAAACAGATTTAAGCCTGATGGTGATGGCCAACACCTTTAGTTCCAGAATTTTGAGGCAGAAGCCAGCAGATCTGAGTTATGGGACAACCAAGACTACACAGAGAAACCCTATTTCAAAAAATTAAAATATAAAAAGTGAAAATGAAATAAACTGAAAGAGGAAAATAAAATGTTTTTTAAAAAATAAAGATTTGAAGTTGGGCATCTTGGCACAAGCCTACCATTCCAGCAACTCAGGGAGACAGAGGCCAGTGGAGCTTTGTGATTTCCTGGCCATCCTTGTCTACAAAATGAGTTCAGGATAGCCAAGCTACAAAGATCAACCCTGTCTCAAAAATACTTCCTTTGTATTTTCCTCTTAAAATGTAATGTTTGCAAGTACTGGTGGCAACTACCTAGTGAGTTACAGGCCAGACTAAGCTGCAGAGATCTTGCCTCAAAAGGAAGGAAGGAAGGAAGGAAAGGAAGGAAGAAAAGAGGGAGGGAGGGAGGGAGGGAGGAAGGAAGGAAGGAAGGAAGGCAGGAAGGAAGGAAGGAAGGAAGGAAGGAAATTAAAAACCCACACCACACTAGTACATGGAGCTGTTTTTTTAAGTTTTTTTTTTTAATTTTTTTATTAATTACACTTTATTCATTTTGTATCCACCCATAAGCTCCTCCCTCCTCCCCTTCCGATCCCACCTCCCTCCCCTTTCTGCATGCATGCCTCCCATGTCCACTGATAGGGAGGTTCTCCTCTGCTTTCTGATCTTAGTCTATCAGTTCTCATCAAATTGGCTGCATTGTCCTCTACTGTGGCCTGGTAAGGCTGCTTCCCTCTCAAGGGGAGGTGATCGAAGAGCAGGCCAATCAGATTATGTTAGAGGCAGTCCCTCTTCCCATTACTATGTAACCCACTTGGACACTGAACTGCCATGGGCTACATCTGTGCAGGGTTCTTGGTTATCTCCATGAATAGTTCTTGGTTGGAGTATGAGTCTCTGGGAAGTTCCTTGTGTTCAAATTTTCTTGTTCTGTTGTTTCCTTGTGGAGACCCTGTCCTCTCCAGCTCTTACTATTTCCCACTTCTTACATAAAATTCCATTCACTCTGCCCGACAGTTGGCCATCACATTCAAAGGTTTCCAAACATATGTTCATACCTATCACAATGAGATTTCTCACATGGGGGGTGTTTAATCAGCTAACCTCAATTCTGATCATTTCTTCTACCAATATTCTGCAATTTGGTTAGTAAAACAACAATCAAATAAGAAAAGTCAGAGTTAAAAATGATCCTTTATGCCAACAGTGATGGCACACACCTTTAATCCCAGCAGCACTCAGGAGGCAGAGACAGGCAGATATCTGAGTTTGAGAACATCCTTGATTTACAGAGGAGTTCCAGGATAGTCAGGGCTACAGGGAGAAACCCAATCTTGGGAAAACAAACAAACAAACAACAACCAAAAACTGAAAAAAAAGAGAAAAAAAAAACCCTGTATAAATTCACAAAAGAGTACATCATTCACTAGAGTAAACTTGCAGTTCATGAATTGATATTCAATGATGGAGTTAAATATTCACAAGAAAAAATGGGAAGCCACAGGAAGGAGACTTTACAGTCTCCTCCTTATCTATACATTGTATATAAGTAGATCATCTGTACATTCAACCACAAAGTTCTTAAATAACTGCTTCTCTCAATGATGCCCTCAATTGGTTACACATGACACTGAAAAACATTCCTTCACTATCTATGTCCCTGGATCCTGATAACCCATCCTGTCACCTTGTACCTGTTTTGCCAGCATGTAACTGAAAACTCAGATTTATAGTGCTTTAAACATATAATGTTGTTATTTATCATGTTAAAAACAAAGAAAAACAAAACACAAAGCAGCTATCTAGACCTGCTATGGCAACCCTACTGTCAGTCATTAGTTATCCAGGATCTTTCTAGCTCTTTGCTCTGTTACTCCTACCCAAGATGGCTGCGACATCTCCAGTCCATTTCCTGCTTGCTTGCTTGGATTGGGTTTCTCTGTGTAGGTTTCCTGGCTGTCCTGGAACTAGATCTATAGACCAGGATGGCTGTTAATGCAGAGATCCAAATGCCTCTGCCTTGCCTCCCAAATTCTGGGTTTAAAGATGAGCCACCACCTCCCAGCCAATCTCCAGTCTCAGCTAAAGAAAGGCTAGGAGGGAATACACACCATTATCTCCTTAGAACACTTTTGAAACATTATATTCATCATTCTATTTATATTCTATTTATATTCAACTAATGTAGACATAGTCACATGATTATATCTGTTAAAAATTTAAAAAGCACTGGAGTTGACTCAGTGATTAACAGTACTGACTGCTTACCAAGTGGTGCAAGCCTTTAATCCCAGTGCTTTTGAGGCAAAGGCAGGTGGATCTCTGTGAGTCTGAGGAAGAGTTCCAGAACAGCCTGGTCTACACACCCAGAGTCTATGTCTTGATGACACCTTCTCTCCCCCACAAAAAAGAAGGAAAAAAGAAATGTAAAATATTTGTTTTAATTTGAAAACAATCTCTTCTATACAGCCATGTAACTAGACAAAAATTATGGCTCATATCATCTACAAGAAACATAATATCTATTAGGGAGAACAGAATATCTTTTCAAAGTTCACAAATGCATTTGCTGCTCCTCTTCTTTCACACCTAAGCAATGGTGTACCCCCAAAGCCTGGGCCTTCGTCATTTATTCATATCTTTGCTATGCTTGTAGATATGAGACCAGCATAACTGTCATCTGAGAGGCTTCATCCAGGAAATAATGGAAACAGTTGCACAGACCCACAGTCAAACAAACATTAGGCAGAACTCTGGGAATCTTGTGGAAGAGTTAGAGGAAGGATTGAGGAGCTGGAGAGGTAGG
>JAEOAE010004017.1:0-65153 GCA_036365155.1 Meriones psammophilus | reverse complement strand
ATGATGATGACTCTAGATTTGTGCAAGTCCTCACCATTTTAAAACATTCATAAGTTTTCTCTCTAGTATGAATCTTTCATGATGATGAAGATTATACAAATGTGGAATGGTTTCACCATGTTACAAGCACTCACAGGCTTTCTGTCCATTCGGATTTCTTTCATGAGTGTGGAGATTATTCTGAAGTCAAAGTTTTTAACATTGGTTACAGTCAGACATCTTTCCAGTATGTGTTATTTTATGTATTAGAGATGTTATGTGCAAAGGCTTTGCCACATAGTTATATTCATATGGTTTCCCTCCAGAATGTGTTGTTGTCTTAGGAGATTATTGTTACATGCAAAGGATTTATCACACTAATTACCCTCACAAGGCTTCTTTCCACTGTGTGTCTTTTCCTGTTTTGGAGACTACTCTGCTGTGAAAAGGCTTTATCCCGTTGGGTATATTCATAAGGTTTCTTTCCAGTGTGTGTTCTTTTTATGTCTTATGAGATGACTGTTTTGTGCAAAGGCTTTACCACACTGGTTACATTCATAAGGTTTCTCTCCAGTGTGTGTTCTTTTATGGCTTATGAGATGACTGTTTTCTGCAAAGGCTTTACCACACTGGTTACATTCATAAGGTTTCTCTCAGTGTGTGTTCTTTTTATGGCTTATGAGATGACTGTTTTTCTGCAAAGGCTTTACCACACTCATTACATTCATAAGGTTTCTCTCCAGTGTGTGTTTTTTATGGCTTAAGAGAGTACTGTTTTGTGCAAAGGCTTTACAACACTGGTTACATTCATAAGATTTCTCTCCAGTATGTGTTCTTTTATGGCTTATGAGATGACTGCTTTTGCAAAGGCTTTACCACATTGATTACATTTGTAAGGCTTCTCTCCAGTGTGTGTTCTTTTTATGCCATATGAGAACAGTGATATAGGGGAAGGCTTTCACACATAGAGTGCATTTAAAGGTTTCTCTCAGTATGACTGCTTTCATGCCTGCAAAGAAAATTGGCACATGTGAAAGATTTACCACAGTCATTTCATTACACTAATAAATATATTTATCTATATGAATTAAATTCATAATTGGATCTAATGGTAAAGAAGAATCAAATTTTAAAGTTTCATCACTTTATTTACATTCACGGTATTTCCCTTCATTATGGGTATTTTTGAAGATCCCTGTGATGGTAAGAGCATTTCTTATGTGATTCGCTTTTATAGCATCATTTTTCTATATGAGGTTTTCTCGTATATATGGAGAGTATTGTAAGAATTCAGAGTTTTACCACAGCAATCCCATTCACAAATTTTTGTACTGTATGAATGATACTTCATTTACAAAGTGATCCAAGACAAGCAGAAGTTCCAAATTCCTAGTATTCATAGGTATTTTCAGCAATATGAGTTTGCTGATGAATTCTCAGTGAAGTTGCAAAACCAATTAACAGTAACCATTTATCACATTCAGAAAATTTACTCAGAGTGGGGACTACTACCAAATCAATTGTTCTTGGAGAAACACAAGGACACTGCTTCCTTCAATAACCCTATGCTCATGTGTCTTAGAATCATTTTGACATATGATATACCAGTTTAATTTACAAAAATAATAAAGACTCCCACATTGAGTTAACACAGTTTGTTTTTTGTTCATCATAGACATGTCATATAGGGATTAAGGTTTCTCCACAACAATATTCTTGATTGTCATAAGCTGCTCCTTTCCCTAAATACAATGTTATTGCACGAAAATGAGTAACACTGGTTCTACTATGAAAGTTTTGCTTATTAGAAGGTTTTGGACACATACTGATCACCAATTCAGTGTGCATACCTCTTACTATACCTGAGTAGATAGAATGAGACTAAACAGATTGGCAGTTCAAGTCAGTAGCTGTAATGTCCATATGATTCAAATGGTATTTTTGTTACAATATTATTTTATTTTCTTCTATCTTAGGGGAGTGCCTTGTAAACACAAATCAGATACCTGACATTGAAGTACATGGAATTATGAGATTTTAATGATCATAAGTACACTTAAAGCAGTGCTGTTTTTACACTGTTGCTTTTCTTTAAAACTTCCAGGACACAGCCATGTGTGCTGGTACATGCCTTCAATCCCAGCACTTGTGGAGGCAGAAGCAGGCATATCTCTGTGATTTTGAGGTCAGGCTGGTCTAACAAGCAAGTCTAAGAAAGTCACAGATACCCAGAAAAAAAATCTATTTCAAAAAAAGAAAATAAAAAGCAGCCAATAAATAAACAAACAAACAAACAAACAAAAAACACCACACTTCCAGGACACATTAAAATTTAAGATTTATATCTGTGTCAACATGCACATTAAGTTACCTTTTATTACTTGTAGAACTTTGAAAATGTTCTTCAATATTATGGTCATCCCAATTGAAGCCTAAAATATAGTACGACAAAATATATATTATTGGAAATATCATGTTATTATTAAGGCAAAACTTAAATCACTATCTTCTGTGACCCTTAGAACCATGCCTGATTTATTTACCTCATTCCTCCTCATTCTCAATTGGAATTACAGAAGAGGATCAATAACAAAGTAAGAGTTGTCTCTTTATTTTAAAAGTGAAAGAAAAATTGCAGTCTTACCTATAGCAGTGAGGTTTTCACAGGTCTCTAGCATCACATCTTTGTAGAGTTGCTTCTGGGAAGGTTCCAGCAAGGCCCACTCTTCTTGGCTGAATTTCACATTCACATCATTGAAGGTCACTGAATTCTAAAATATGCCATACATTTGTTCAACAGCAACAGTGACAACAATATAATTTATACTTCATTGTCAATGTAATCATATAATTCTACCGCTTCTTCAATTTATTTTCTGACACAGAAGTGTGAATGTTATACAGTTGGGTGCTGTGCGTGATGTGAAGTAGGGGAGATAAAAAAGCCTAAAGGTTAGATTGAAAAAAAAAAAAAAAAAAAGTGCTTCAAAAACCTGTGCTTCATCAGTTTGTAAGACATGAATATAAAGTAGTGATTAGTTGGGTTCTTGAGCAATCTATGAATCATCTTCAGTTACTAGGGTGAGTAGGTCAGGACCCTTTCATGATACAAGTGGAAGGACAAAACACAGTCTTGATATTTTATATAGCAACAAATGAGATGTGTTGATCAGGGGACACTGAACAGATGGGTAACATCAGTCAAAAGACAACATGGTACTGAATATTATGTTTTGACCAGGGCTCAGGGATGTGGCATATCAGTATGTGAAGAGGGGGGCTCATATATTTGTGGAAGGGACAGTGGACTACAGTGAATACATGGATAAAAATAATGTGAGTGGCAAGCAACAACAATCATAGCCAATAATACCATATTTCTGAGTGACCAGACAAAAGAAAATGAATAGAACACATGATTATTCTTTGATCATTGTTTTGTATATCCTCCTTACTAAATAATATAGTCTATAGATTAAAAATAAAGATTAAAACTTTTCTATTAAAAAAGAAGTGTTGATGTTATCACTAAATCATTTTAGAAGAAAACAGAATAACAAGTTTTAACTGTATCATATCTGAACTTTTTGAAGAGGATATAGCTTTGGAATAGACATGGCAATTAATGGGGACAAAGACAAACAGAGAGAAGAGTGTGAAATAGAGAGACAGAGACATAGAGACAGAGACACACACAGAGAGAAATTAACAGATGAACAATACTAAGTACAGATCAGAGAAATTTATTAACAGTTACTAACTACAAAAAATGATGGACAAGCTGAATGTATTCTGTCATGCCTTCAATTCCATCACTCAGGAGGCAGACACAGGTGTATCTTATTGTACTGGATGTCAGCATTTTCTATTCAAAGAGTTCTAGGACAGCCAGACCTATACAGTAAGACAGAGCCTCCTCTAAAAGTCAATCGAACAAACACAAATATTGAAAGAACTCAGAGGTCTTTACTGAAGCTTCTACAAGGAATTGTACATTCACTCCTGTTGTATATTTATTCTCCAAAAATCTGCACTGCCCCAGCTTAAACTGTAACTTCAATGATATCTTACTAAAAGGGAATGTATGTTTAAACAGCTAAAAATAGAAAGATGAAAATATTAACAATGTAAATGCTGATCATTAATAAGCAACATAAAAGAGGACAGATGGCTCAGCAGTGAGGAGTTCTTGCTGCTCTTTCAAATAATTGGGCTCAATTGTCAGTGATTACCTGGGATCCACTACTATCAATTGCTATAAGTTAATGAGTTCTGAAGACATCTTGAGACTACTGTGAGGATTAGGCACTCAAGAGGTGCATAGTCATGCATACAATCAAAATACTCACATTCAGTAAAAATTAAAAATAGATCCCAGATGGTTGGGCTGATTGCATACTGTGTCTGATAAGCTGGATAGCAGAGACTGCATGGCGTCCAATAGTTGGATCTGTGGGTCCCAACTGACTGTGTTTCAAATGTAAGAAGAAACCCAATGATGAGGGAAACAATCAGTCCAACCTCAGAGCACCTAGCTAATCTCTGGGAAAGTTCCTAGGATGTTGCAGTAGGAATAAGGTTTTCAAGCAAATGGACCCAAGAAGCAAGCAGGAGTAGCTATTCTAATATCTAATAAAATAGACTTTCAACCAAATTTAATTGAAAGGTATGAGGAATGGGGGAATCCACGATGGCGGTTCCAGGAGAACATTGTGTCTGAGGAGTAGGACAGCAATATTGGTACAGCAACTAAAAGACTGAACTCTGGGCCCTAAAGCAACAGCGATCCTGTTTCCCAGGTGAGAGGAAACTCCACGGTGTGGGAGTCAGTCAGGTCCACTCTCAGGTCACTCAGTGAGAACCCAGAAGATATCCCGGGTTGCAGCATACACCTTTGTGTCCTGATAACCTTTCCAGACTAAATTATGTTCTCCAGGGCACCAGAGACTGGGAGCCCAGTCTAGAAAAGAAACATGGAAGAAGAAAGCAGGACTGACCTCAGGTCACCCAGTCTATCCCTGGAAAGGTCCTGCAGTCTGGTGGGTGCACAGGTGTCAGGCCTGAGTGCGCCGCCAGCTGCTAGCCCTGCATGCCCTACTCTCCATCACAGAACTGTGTTCCCCAGGACACTAGATGCTGGGTTTCCCTGTCTGGAGAAAACCCCACAGGCAGGGAAACAGCAGGTCCCAGATTAGAGAACTCAGCCAATTCCCCACACACACACTACATCCACCATATACAGGAACATTCTTGGAAAAGTTCTCAGATTCTTTCCCAGTCACCAGCTTGGAGCCATCATTGGCAAGTGCCTACGCATTCTACACACTATGTCAAACACCACAGACTGAGTCTTCCTATTGAAAGAAAACCCAAAGGTGGGGGAAATATCTGGCCCTACCTCAGGACACCTAGCTCTGGAAAAGTTTCTGGTTATTCACAGGCTCCAGACACTAGCCTCCTGCTGCACATGGGAGAGCAGTGCTCAGCTGCCAAGGATTACTGCTTGGATATTGGGGCACAGAGCTCTAACCTCAGTCCTACAGAAGCCTGGGATCCCCAAGATCAACCCCCAGATACTGCCCCAAGGGACAACCAGTTATCCCTAACTAAACTGACCAAACCATGGGGTACCCAGGTTACAGCTGCAGCTTACTAAATTTACAGCAAGAAAGTCAGAAGCTGGACAACTGTCTCCAGGACTTCTCTGGGTGAGAAGAGAGCCCACTTGACTAACAAAGACCACAATTACCGCTCAGGTCTCTATGCCTGTGGTGAGTTTTGGCAATTCCTGAAAAAACCTGCTATTCAGTGACCATACCCCAAAAGCTGAGAAGGCCTCCTTCAGGAAAAAATCATCTTCCTGTCAAGGGGATTATCCCCACCACAGGATTTCAGGAAGAACCAGAAATTAACACTCAACACCTAAGTTACCCAAATGGGTAGAGGCAAGTGTAAAAGCTCAAAAAGACAGAGCAATATGGCATCTCCAGAACCCAGTTATTCATTGGCAAGCAGCCCTGGACATACCAGGGTAAATGAAATTCAAGAAGATGACCTTACATCTGTGCTTATGAACAGGATAATAGAGGAAAAAAATAAACTGAATAAAGACCTAGATGGAGATAAAGTCAAACAGATTATTGCCATTTGCAAAGAAATGGAGGAAGATGAAGTCAAACAGATTATGGACATCCGTAAAGAAATACAGGAAGTTGCAGCCAAACAATTTGTGGCCTTTAGAGAGGAAATACTTAAATCACTGAAAGATATTTAAAAAAAAAACAGAGGATTGTTCAAACAAACAGCTGAAGGAATTGAAGGAAAATACAGTCAGAGAAGTGAAGGAAATAAATAAAATGGCTCAAGATCTGATAAGAGAATTGGAAAAAAATAAAGAAAACACAAGTGGAAGAAACTGTGGAGAGAAAGAACTTAGGGAGGAAAAGAGGAACTACAGAGGTAAGCATAAGGAATAGATTACATGAGATGGAAGAAAGAATCTTAGGTGTGGAAGACACAATGGAAGAAATAGATGTAGCTATCAAAGAAAATGTTAAATCTAAAAAAATTCCTGACACAGACCATCCAAGAAATCCAAGACAGCATGAAAAGCAAAACATAAAAATAATAGGAATAGAGGAAAAAGAAGATTCCCTCCTCCAAGGCCCAGAAAATATTTTCAACAAAATCATAGAAGAAAATTTCCCCAACTTAAAAGAGAGGTCTATAAGAATACAAGAGGCCTACAGAACACCCAATAAATTAGACCAGAATCCTCCCACCACATAATAAACAGTAAGTATACAGAAAAAAGAAAAAATACTAAAAGCTGCAAAGGAAAAAGGCCAAGTAACATATGATGGCAAACCAATCAGAATCACACCTGCCTGTTCATCAGAGACTATGAAAGCCAGAAGGCCCTGAACAGATATCATGCAGACCCTAAGAGAACACAGATGACCACCCTGGCTACTATACCCAGAAAAAGTCTCAGTCATCATAGATGGAGCAAACAAGATATTTAATGACAAAAACAAATTTAAACAATACCTCCCCACAAATCCAGAGTTACAGACATTCCTAGAAGGAAAACTACAACCCAGGAAAGCTAACTACATTCAGGAAAACACAGGAAAGAAATAATGTCATTACAGCCAAACTAAAAGTAACCAAGCACACAAACACACTACCACAAGCAACATCAAAATAAAAGAAACTAACAGCCACTGATCATTAATTTCCCTCAACATCAATGGACTTAACCCTCAAATAAAGACACAGACTATCAGGATGGATATGTAAACAAGACCCAAAAATCTGTTGCATACAAGAAACACATCTAATTCACACAGATAGACATTACCTGAGAGTAAAAAGCTGGAAGGTTCCAAGCAAATGGACCCAAGAAACATGCAGGAGTAGCCATTTTAAAGTAGATTTTCAACCAAAATTAATCAAAAGACATGAGGAAGGTCATTTCATACTCATCAAAGGAAAATTCCGCCAAGAAGAAATTACAATTCTGAACATCTATGCTCCAAATACAAAGGTACCCATGTTTGTAAAAGAAACATTAATAAAACCTAAACCGCACACAAATCCCCACACATTACTACTGGGAAACTTAAAAACCCTACTCTCAACAAAGGACAGGTAAACAACAGAAATTAAACAAAGAAACAATATCTCTAATAAAGGTCATGTATCAAATGGACCTAACAGATATCTACAGAATCTTACACCCAAAGAAAAAAGAATTTACCTTCTTCTCAGCACCTCATGGAACCTTCTCCAAAATAAACCATATCGTTGGTCACAAAGTGAGTCTCAACAGATATAAGAAGATTGAAATAATGCCTTGTATCCTATGTAATTACCATGGACTAAAGCTGGACCTCAACAACAACAGAAATGGCAAAAAGCCTACACTCACATGGAAACTGAACAACTCACTACTAAATGACAGCTGGGTCAGGGAAGAAATAAAGAAAGAAATTAAAGTCTTCCTAGAATTCAATGGAAATGAAGACACAACACAACCAAACTTATGGGAGACAATGAAAGCAGTGCTAAGAGGAAAGTTCATAGCACTAAGTGCCATCAAGAAGAAATTTGTAACATCTCACACAATCAACTTAATAGCTCATCTAAAGGCCCTAGAAAAAAAGAAGCAGACACACCAAAAAAGAATAGACACCTGGAAATAATCAAACTCAAGACTGAAATCAATAATTAGAAACAAATAAAACATTTAAAAGAATCAATGAAACCAAGAGCTGGTTCTTTGAGAAAATTAACAAGATAGACAAACCCTTAGCCAACCTAACTAAAAGCAGAGAGAGATTATCCAAATTAACAAAATCAGAAATGAAAACGGGATAAAAAAAAGACACTAAGGAAATCCAAACAATCGTTAGGACTTACTTCAAAAGTCTATATGCCACAAAATTTGAAAATCTAAATGAAATGGACAATTTTCTTAATCAATTACACTTACCAAAGCTGAATCAAGAGCAGGTAAATCAATAAAATAGTCCTTTATCCACTAAGGAAATAGCATTCCTCAAAAGACTCCAATCCACAAAAAGCTCAGGACCAGATCGTTTCAGTGCAGAATTCTACCACACCTTCAAAGAAGAGGTAACTCCAGCTATCTTCAATTTATTCCACAAAATAGGAACAGAGGGACCGACGAAACTCATTCATTGAAGCCACAGTCACCTTGTAACCTAAACCTCACAAAGACCCAACAAAGAAAGAGAATTTCAGGCCAATCTCCCTTATGAACATTGATGCAAAAATATTCAACAAAATACTTTGCAAACCCAATACAAGAACACATCAAATATATCATCCACTATGACGATGTAGGCTTCATGCCAGGTATGCAGGGGTGGTTCACTATACAAAAATCCATCAATGTGATCCACAATATTAAAAAATTGAAAGGAAAAAAACACTTGATAATCTCCTTATATGCTGAAAAAGCATTTGAAAAAATCCAGCATCCATTCATGTTTAAACTATTGGAGAGATCATGGATACAAGGCACATACCTAAACAAAGTAAAAGCAATATACAGCAAGCCTGTAGCCAACATCAAGTAAACAGAGAAACTTAAAGCAATCCCACTGAATTCAGGGACAAGGCAAAGCTGCTCACTCTCTCCATATCTCTTCAACATAGTTCTTGAAGCCCTTGCTAGAACAAGAAGAAAATTAAAGGAGACCAAAAGGATACAAATTGGAAAGGAATAAGTCAAAGTATCACTATTTGCAGATTATATGATAGTATACATGAGTAACTCCAAAACTTCTACCAGGGAACTCCTACAGATGATAAACACCATCAGCAAAGTGGCTGGATACAAAATTAAGTCAAAAAAATCAGTAGCCCTCCTGTATACAAAAGATAAAAGGGCTGAGAAAGAAATTAGAGAAACAACACCCTTCAAAATAGCCACAAAGGACATAAAGTACCTTGGTGTGACCATATCCAAGCAAGTCAAAGACTTGCATGAAAAAACTTCAAGTCTCTGAAGAAAGAATTAGAAGAAGATATCAGAACATGGAACTATCTCCGATACTCATGGCTTGGCAGGGTTAACATAGTAAAAATGGACATCTTACCAAAAGCAATCTACAGATTCAATCCTATTTCCATCAAAATACCAACAGAATACTTTACAGACCTTGATAGAAGATTTCTCAACTTCATATGGGATGCAATGAAAGCCGTCCTAAGAGGAGTTTGAATAGCAACAAAGGCGGTCATAAGCTATTGGAGACACCCCATACAAGCAACTTAATGGCATACCTGAAAGACCTAAGAAAAAAGAAGCATACACACCCAGCAAGAGTAGACCACTAGGAAAAACCAAACTCAGGGCTGATATCAATAAATTAGAAACAAATAAAATAATTCAAAGAATCAACAAAACCAAGAGCTAGTTCTTTGAGGAAAAAAAAAAAAAAAAACAAAAACAAAAAAACACAGACAAATTCTTAGCCAAACTAAGTAAATGGCAGAAAGACACTATCCAAATCAACAAAGTCTGAAAGAAAAAGATATAATAGACACTGAGAGAATCCAAAGAACCATTAACTTTTATGTCAAAAGCCTATATGCCCCAAAATTTGAAAATCTAAATGAAATATACAATTCTCTTTAAATTCCACTTACCAAAGTTGAATCAACATCAGGTAAAGATATTAAATAGTCTTATAGTGACTGAGGCAATAAAGGCTGCCATCAAAATACTCCCAACCAAAAAAAAAAAAAAAAAAAAAAGGGCCAGATGATTTCAGAGCAGAATTCTACAAGACCTTCAAAGAAGAGCGAATACTGATATTCTCCAAATTATTTCACAAAATAGAAATGGATGCAACATGACCAAATTCCTTTGGTGAGACCACAGTCACCTTGATAAATCCTCAAAGATCCCCAAAAAGAAAAAGAACTTCATACCAATCTCTTTTATGAACAATGATGTAAAAATACTCAATAAAATACTTGCAAACCAAATCCAAGAACATATCAAAGATATCATCCACCATGACCAAGTAGGCTTCATCGCAGGCATGCAAGGGTGGTTAAGTATATGGAATCCATCAATGTCATCCACTGTATAAACAAATTGAAAAAAAGCCATTTTCTTAGATGCTGAAAAAGCATTTGACATTATCCAACAGTTATTCTTGTTTAAAGTCGTTGAGAGACCAGGGACAAAGGCACATATCTAAAAATAGTAAAGATAGTATACAGAAAATATACAGAATAGTATATAGCTAACATCAAACTAAATGAAAAGATTGTTAAGTCAATTCCACTGGACTTGGGGAAAAGACAAGGCTAAACACGCTCTCCAAATCTCTTCAATACATTACTCGAAGTCCTATCTAGGGCAATAAGACAACTAAAGGAGATTAAGGGGATATAAAGTGATAAGGAAGAAGTCAAAGTATCTCTATTCACAGATGATATGACAGTATACAAAAATGACCCCCAAAATTCTACTGTAGGGAACTCCTACAGTTGAAAAACACTTCAGCAAAGTGGCTGGATATAAAGTAAACTAAAAACAACAACAACAACAACAAAAACTCAAAAAAAAAATACACTCCTGTATGCAAAAGACAAATGGACTGAAAAAAATTAGGAAAATAACACCCTTCACAATAGCCAGTAAAAAAAAAAAAAAAAAAAAAAAAAAAAAAAAAAAAAACATAATGTATTTTGGTGTTATCCTCAACAAGCCAGTAAAAAACCTATATGAACAACAACAACAATAAAAACGAAAAACTTCAAGCCTCTGAAGAAAGAAATTGAAAAAGAATCCAGAAGATAGAAATATCTCTCGTGCTCCTGGATCAGTAGGATCAACATAGTAAAAATTGCCATCGTAAACAAAACAATCTACAGATTCAATAATATCCCCATCAAAATATCAACACAATTCATTAAAGAACTTGAAAGAACAATTCTCAGCTTCATATGGAAAAATAAAAAAGCCAGAATAGCTAAAACAATCCTGTACAATAGGAAATATTCAGGAGGTATCACCATTCTTCATCTCAAGCTCTATTATAAATCAATAGTAATAAAAACTGCATGGTATTATAATAAAAACAATCAGTGGATCAATGGAATTGAAGTGAAGACCCATAAATAAACCCACACACCTATGGCCACTTGATTTTTGACAAAGAAGCCAAAACCATGCAATGGAAAAAGGACGGAATCTTCAACAAACAGTGCTGGTCTAACCTGAAGTTTACATGTGGAAAAATGAAAATATATCCATATTTATCACCCTGCACTAAACTGCAGTCCAAGTTGTTCAAAGACCTCAACATAAAACCAGATACACTAAATCTGTTAGAAAAAAAAAGTGGGAAAGATCCTCGATCTCATTGGCATAGAAGGTAACTTCCTCAACAGAACACCAAGAACACTGGCTCTAAGATCAAGAATTAATGAATAGGATCTCATGAAACAAAAAGCTTCTATGAAGCAAAGAACTCTGTCAATAGAACAAAATGACCACCTACCGACTGACAAAAGATCTTCACCAACCCTTCATACAACTGAAAGAGCTAATAAACAATATATATATATATATATATATATATATATATATATATATATATATA
The DNA here is from genome assembly GCA_036365155.1 of Meriones psammophilus. Taxonomy (NCBI): domain Eukaryota; kingdom Metazoa; phylum Chordata; class Mammalia; order Rodentia; family Muridae; genus Meriones; species Meriones psammophilus. The sequence continues at coordinate 53,022 of JAEOAE010004017.1, read as the reverse complement.
TATATATATATATAAAGAGCTCAAGAAATTAAACTCCAACAATCCAAATAATCCAATTTAAAACAGGGGTACAGAACTAAACAGAGATTTCTCCACAGAGGAATATCAAATGGTGGACATTAAATGCTCAATATCTGTAGTCATCATGGAAATGCAAATGACATTGCATCTTAAACCCATCATGGCTAAGGTCAAAACCTGAAGTAACAGCAAGTTAGTGAGAATGTGAAGAAAGGAACACTCCTCCATTGCTGGAGGGAGTGCAAACTTATACAACCACTTTAAAAATCAATCTGATGCTTTCTCAGAGAATTAGAAATAGTGTTACTTCATGACCCAGCTCTACAATTCCTGGGAATATATCAAAAAGATGCTCCACCATTCAACAAAGATATTTGCTCAACTATGTGCATAGCATCTATATTCATAATAGCCAGAATAGGGAAACAGACTACATGTCTCTCAACTGAACCATTGTTTTACAGAAATTGTGGTACATTTACACAATGGAATGCTACTCGGGTATTTAAAAACAAAAAGGAAACCATGAAATTTTCAGGCAAGTGGATGAAACTAGAAATGATCATCCTAAGTGAGTTATTGCAAAACCAGAAAGACATGCATGGTATTTACTCATTTGTAAGTGGATAAGGGCCATAATATAGGATAAACTTACTATAATCCACAGATCTAAAGGAGCTAAATAAAAAGGAGGACCCTATGGAGGATGGTCAAATCTTATTCAAAAGGGCAAATAGAATCGACACCAGAAGTGACTGAGGAGAGGGAACAGGATGAGAGCCTAACATACATATCCTCCAAAATACTCTACCCAGCAGGGGTTCAAACAAATGTTAACACTCACAGCCAAACTTTGGGTAGAGCACAAAGAATCATAGGAAAGAATAGGGGGATAGAAAGTAGAAAGACCCAGAACTGGCAGGACCTCCATAAGAAGACCAACAAGGAAAACAAATCTGGGCCCATAGGGACTTGCAGAGATTGATACACCCACCAAAGACAATTCATGAAGAGGAACCAGACCCCTGCTCAGATGTAGCTGATAGGCATCTCAGTCTCAGGTGGGATCCATAGTAAGAAGAGTAGGGGTTGGTTCTGACATGGACTCTGTTGCCTGCTCTTTGATCACTTTTCCCTGGTAGAGGGGGCATTGCCACACCACAAAGGAAGAGAATGCAGGTAGTCCTAGTGAGCCTTGATAGGCTGGGGTCAGATGGTAGGAGAGGAGGGCTCCCCTTATCTGAGAATTGGAAATGGGCTAAGGGTGAAAGAGGAACAGAGGGGTGAAACCAGGAAGAGACAAGGGAGGGGGCTAAAATTGGGACCTTAAGTGGATAAATTATCTTTAATTTTATTTATTTATTTATTTATTTATTTATTTATTACAATTTATTCACTTTGTATACCCACTGTAGCCCCCTCAATCATCTCCTCACAGTCTCACCCACTCTCCTTCTTCTCCCCCTATGCCTTTTCCATATTCTCCTGATAGGGGAGGATCTCGTCCCCTTCTATCTGACCGTAGCTTATCAGGTCTTATCAAGGATGGCTGCACCATATTACTCTGTGGCCTCAAAAGGGTGCACCCCCCAGGAGGAGGTGTTCAAAGAGCTGAGTTCATGTCAGAAAATAAGTTATAGAAAAACAAATTTAAATTAATACAAGTTAAGTGTGAATAAAATAAATAAAGAAAGAAATAAAGTCAAAAAAACAAACACAACAGGTAGAAAGAATGTCACACACCTGCAATTCAATAATTCAGAAAGCTCAGACACTGTTAGTGTCATGAGTATATGCCATCCTAAGAAATTAAATATACTCTCTGCCAAATTTCAAGTGCAAGATGTGGATGAAGATCATCACAACATATTCTTGCATATACAAAACAACACAAAATAAAAAAAATCCAAAATGCTATATTCCAGGCTCAGCAGCCAATGTTGATATTGATGTTGATGCCAGGCGTGTTGGACTAAATTTAAGCCCAACACTAGACTGGAGTTACATCTGTAAGTTCAAAACCTTTTTGGTCTACATACCAACTTTCAGGACAGCCAAGGCTACAAATAAACTTTTCTTCAGTGTCAAAAAGAGAAACATGATCTTCTCTGGGAGCTTTTTTGATTCAATCAAATAAGTTCTGACCAAATTCACTATAGGCTTATTGTCATCCCATGATGAAAATGTAGTCTAACTTCAATGATCCTAAAATTCTGCCATAGCTCATATGCTGTACAAATGTTCACAGTCTCTTCTGATATACAAGAGAATCTCTTGGGTGCCACATCTTGTAACATCAGAAGCAAGTTACATCATTCCAACATAGATGCACAGAATACCCCTTCCCATTCTAGTATTGAGAATGCATATATAGTGAGGGAAGACTGGACCAAGAAAAGAAGTTCAGCAAGGAAAACAACAAATCCTGTTGCTGTTTCAAAAGGCTTAGATGGTCCTATCCCTGCAACATCTCATACATCTCTCAGTTTGGTTACTTCCACTACCTATAGACAGCACTCTATGGGAGGTGTCTCCTAACTTAGGTATCTCAACAACTTGTAGTGTCAAGATGCAACTCAGGCTTCACCCTCACCACTTCATGCAATGAACCTTTATATTATCTTCACTGGGGATCTGACTCTGCCAAACGCAGATGGCTGGCAGTGTGCTGAATTAAAGCTACAAAGAAAGAATCTATTACTTTAAATTTTGCATTTTTTTGTTTTTAGAACCAGCACAACATGGATGAGCCTGTCAAGTTGTATTCTACATTTGGGTGGACAAATTGGGATGGACCATACCACACTTGGATCATTTTTGGAGCAGGTTTTATATGAAATTCCTTCCTGACACTAGGAATCACTCTGCCTACTCTTTCCATTAACAGTGAGGAGTATTATTGTATGGACACCATATTAGGCTTCAAATCCAGAGGTATGACCTTTTCTTTGATGTTGATAATCTCCTTGAAAATTACTCTCTCTGTTTCAGCACGTGACTGCCATCTGAACCTACCTAGTGATGTTTTTCTCAACAAACCAAAAACTTTACATTTATTTCTGCTCCACTTATCTTTTTCTTTAATCGTGGTCCTGAATGTCTCAATAAAAATAACCATTCAACAAATTTAGTATTCCATGAAGAAATCCAACCTATTATTTTTTAATTCTGCCTTACTCAATTTCTGAAGGCATGCACAGAGTAAGTATGATTTGCAGCTTAAATATCACACAAATGACCTCTAGCTTAATTTTCTATGTAGTCAGTTGATATAGACTTCCTCTGTCTGCATTATTCTCAACACTCTGATTTTCTAGGTCTTACAAGAACAGCTGATGAAGCTCTGTATACAGTCTTCTAATGCTTTTGACATCTTAAATCATGATGTTTTCCATAAAAAGAGAACATTCCAAGGTTCTGTCCAGCAGTGAAATCAGTCTTTGCATATAATTTTTGTTCCAATTTGCCACTTTGTTGCTGTGACTAAATCCCATATCCAAAAGCATGTCAGCTCATGAATGGTTTTATTCATTTAGTTTGGTACTGTCAGATCACAGTCCATCATTTTGGGAGCTTAGCATAGGCAAAGCCTATAAAAAGCAAACCTGTCTGAAAAGAAAAAAGAAAAAAAACAAAAAAAAAAAAAAAAAAAAAAACAGAAAGAAAGATGAAATAGCTACATGTGTCAAAGAAAATGTTAAATCTAAAAGTTCCCTACCACAAAACATCCAGGAACTCTGGGACATTATGAAAAGACAAAACATGCTAATGATCAGATTAACAGAAGAAGGATGAGATCAAAGGTCCACACGATATTTTCAACAAAATCATACAAGAAAAATTTCTTAACCTAAATGTCTATCAAGGCAAAAGAAGCATACAAAACACCAAAGAGACTGGACCAGAAAAGAAATTCCTCTTACCACAGAATAATCAAAACTATACATACAGCACAAGGAAAGAATAGGAAAAGCTTCAACATAAAAAAAATAAAATAAAATAAAACAGACCACACTAACCAACCAATCAAATAGACAAACAAAAAACAACCAAGAAATAAATAAAGGCAGATCTTTGAAATTAATCTTGTATTCTCAGTAAAGATGCTGGAAGTTGAAGAGCTTAGACAGTGTGCTTCTGACTCTTAATAAACTACAGAAACCAACACAAATTATTAAGCATGTCCAGAGATTTTCAATCAGCAAATGAAAAAAAATAAGATGCTTCATGATAAGGTCAAATTTAAATATATGTATCTATAAATGTAGCCCAACACAGGGTGCTAAATCAACCAACACCACTACCAAAATACAAGGATTTACAATCACTATTTGTTGATATCTCTTAATACCTTTAACCAAAATTCACCAATAAGAAGACACAGGTTCACAAAATGGATGATAAAACAGAATCCATCCTTCTTCTAAATACAACAAAAACAGCTTCACAACAATCATAGACAGTATCTCAAGGTAAAGGGTTGGAAAAAGATATTCCAAATTAATGGACTGAAGTATCAAGCTGGTATAGCAATTTTAATATCTAACACAACAGACTTCAAACAAAAACTAATCAAAAGATGGCAAAGTACAATACATATTAAAAGATATCCAGCAAGATAACATTTCAACACTTAACATCTATGCCCCAAACATAAGAACACCCAATTTATAAAAGAAAAAACTTCTGCAGCTTGCATCACATCCTGGCCCTGATAAACGGATAGGGGAAGACTTCAATACACCACTCACACCAAAGACAGGTCCTCCAGCCCAAACTGAACAGAGAAATATTCCAGCTAACTAACATCAAAAACTAAATATACCCAAATAATGTTTACAGAACATTCCACCCAAACAAAAAGATTATTCCCTCTTCTCAGAAACTCATATACTGTTCTCCAAAACTGATGAAATACTTGAACAGTGGAAGTATCAAAAGATATAAGAAACTAGAAATAACCTCCTGCATCCTATCTGACCAGTATGGTTTAAAGCAGCACATCATCGATAATAAAAACAGTAGAAAGCTTACAAACTCATGGGAATTGAACAACACTCTACTGAATAAAAAAAAATGGATCAAGACTGATATAAAGAAATTAGAGACTTTCTCGAAGTCAGTGAAATGAATACACAACATATCAAAACTCACAGTACACAATGGAAGTGTTGATCAGAAGACAGGCCATAGCACTATTTTTTTCCATTCAGAAAAAAAAAAATCAGAGTGATCTCTTACTAGTAACTTAACATCGAACATAAATACTCTAGAGCAAAGAAAGTAAGCATAACCAGAAGGAGTAGACACTGAAAAACTATTGAACAGTGTCTTCACTGGTAAAACCGAATGTTTCCACAGGAAAAAAACTGGTGGATGGATCCTATCAAAATTGATAATGATTAGATTTGAATAGTAGAGATCTCCTGACTAAGCAGAGGTCACGGTTCATCAGACAGTGTGGTCATTCAGTCCAAACTAACTTAATAAAGACTAAAGTTTTTTTTCTTAAATAAAATAGGATACTCTTGTTGCTTCATATTAAAAACAGGTAAGAGTTTTAAAATGTTTTAAGTAAATTGAAAGGTATAAACTTGTTTGAGTTGGAATAATTTAGATTGAATATAACATATTTGAGCAGCATGATGATAGACCATGCATTTAATCCCAGCAGAGACAAGCAGTTCCCCATTAATTAGTAGTTTTCTAAATTCAGGAGTTACAATGACAGGGTGTTGGTGGTTCACAGCCTTAACCCCAGCATTTGGGAGGCACGTGTCTTTTACATACCACCTGTGAGGCAGAGGCAGGTAGGATTTACAGTGATTTTATTTAAAAGCTGCTTGTAAAAGGTAGGCTGAAAATCAAAGTGAATTCCCTTTATTATCTAGAAATAAATACACTTTAAGGTATATTTGTAAACTTTCGAAGATTTTTTTAACTTTAATTGAGATATTATACTTTTTGTATTTCCAAAAAAACATTTTGCCATATAAAAGATATAACATCCCTAAAACGGCACAACCCTCACCCCAGAATTAGGGATGGTGCAGGGTTTTGATTTAATCTTTTCAGGAGAATAAATCATCCAACTAAAGAATATGGAGACCACTGGACACATGAAATTTCTTAAGAAAATGACAGATCACCAAAAGAAAATGTCAAAAGAGAAGGAGTAAACTGGCCAACTGGTATCACTCACCTTCATGTTATCTCTTCTGCCTTCTACAGACATAAGTGCAAACTGTCTTTATGTGATTGCTAAAGAACAATCCAAAATCTGTATCTCATATCAGAAAAGCCACCTGGTAAGAAACAGAGGAAAACAGAAAAATAAGGGATGATTCTATTGTCACGAATCTCATAATCCTCTGGCATGATGCGACTTCTGTACTTACCACTAACTTCAATAATCAAGAATGTGTACAGTGTTTGTGAAAGAATGAGCGGGTGGGAGAAAAAGCCAAAAACATAATCCTAAAATATAGTCAAGTTTACATGAAAAGATGTAAGGAAACTCTAACATGAAAAATGTCCACTGGACCAGAGATACCTTTGATTTTCTAATTAATAAATACAAATTAAATAAGCACAGATTTCACAACTGTTATAAGACAAACACAAAGTGACACCTAAACTGTTATATTTCTGACCATCCAGCTACTACTAACCTCCTTCACAGAGAGTCCTTCTGCTCTGGAATTCTCTTGGAAAATGGAGGTGATCATAAACATGGGTTATGGCTTGCAGTCCCTCATGTCCCCTTGTGGGTTCAGGCACAGCCCAGCCCTTTTGGACACTCACACACAAAAAAACGTTGGAGAATAATTTAGTATCTGTTTCCTGCTGCATGAATTATGTCACAAGATGTGGAATCTGCCCTATCCAATTATTTAAAACCAGGCACACCTGACAAAATTCTGCATCTCAGAAATTCCTTTTGTACCCTGGAATTGAATTTCCCTAAACCACACCATTGTGACTGGTGGAAGTTGAAAGGTTAAAAAAACGTAATCAAGTATTGCTGGAGGATGACCACCACCACCTCTTTTCTTCCAGTTTCAAAATGATTTGTTACACAAAGCTGTATGTGGAATACAACATTCATCATTTCTAGAAATGAGACCTTCAGTTTTCCAACCAATGCCTGATATTATAAGCACCACAAATTTCTACTGCCCAAACCACAAAATCCTCACTTCTCTGGACAATCAATTCTCAGGAATGGTCAGAGGCCATGGGTCTCTGACAAGATCACCCCATGGAGACAAACAGAACCACAGCCTGAACCACAGTCTGAACCACAGTCCATCTCGGCCAAAGCAGATCAGACTGTGATAGCTCAGCAGCCTGCTATTCATGGCCTGGAGACAATGGCCCCACACTCAGCATGACATCACCTCTGGTCTCACTCACAGCTCTTTAGAGCTACATCAGAGGAAAATCCCAGAACAAACCCATAAACTACCTCCCACTATTGCTCCTGAATGCTAGGCCTACCCAGAGTCCCTCATTAGCTTGAATAATACAGCTGAGTCTCAGGACAATAGTAGCTCCTCTACCAGTGGATCAAAGATCAAATGATGCTGATAGCAGATGCATTCTAGCTTTGCCCTAAACCCTATGGGCACACAGAACCCTAGCGTTGTTATAAAAGAATGAAAATCAAAATTATTCTATTTTAAAACCTTCTAGCGCAGAGAGGCAGAGAAGGCACCCATCTGACCATCGTACTCACCTCAACTCCAAGAGTAAAAAGCCCCAAAAGCTCACCAGTTCAGATGACAGCTCAGGGGGGATAGGCCAAAGGAACCCAAGGCCAAAGGCTTTCTAGCTCAAAGCTCAAACAGCCCAAAATCTACCATGCTAAAACTCCTTCCACTTTTACACTCTGTCTTAAATACATTTCAGCTGAAAGTTCCACTCACTCTTTAATCCCTGTCAGCTGGCTTCTTGCTTTGCCTCTTGATCTAGGGTTAACATTATTTAATCCTGTACACAAAGAACTTTTGAATTAAAGTTATGTTCCAGGGCTGACAGAAGCATACCATAATCACCTGTTTAGAATAAACAGAAAGTTCTTGGAATTAAGGTTTGTGTTAGGGCTCAACCATACCAAACAAAGCACAGGTTTTTACAGTTCACAATCTAAGGGATCACTGTAAGGATAGAAAATTTTTACTTGGCCCCATACCCTGGGAACCTGAACTTGTAAACTTTAGTCCTTAACAAACCAGGATCTGATACAAAACATTACTGAGAAATGCAGGATCTGATACAAAACGTTTCTGAGAAACACACTCCTGTTTGAGTCTGTAGTCATGAACTACAGTGCAAACACTCCCTAGACCCCCTCCTGTTTGCTTTGTACTCACCGCACCTGGATACAACCAATCACCCATTGCCCGTTAGGAAAAATCCCTAACCCTAGACCACCTCCTGGTTTGTGGTTTTTGCCTTTATATACTCTGTGTTTCTGCTACTGGGATCTTCACTGCCTCCTGCATGAGGACTGTGCTGGATACTGAATAAAGCCTCTTGCTGTTGCATCAAGCTCTCGTATTTGTTGGTCATTGGGTCTGGCGGCTATCCTGAGAGATGGAGGGTCTCCCCACCTTGGGGTCCAACATCACACTGGGATCAAATATCCTGCAACACCCTCATCTTGTAAATGATTTAAAATACAGTCTTCTACTCTCCCAGGGCACCTTTTTATTTTCCAAGATATGTTACATACACAATGTCCAGTGCATTCATCTCTACCTCATAGTTAGGAAGTCCTTCAGTGAAACTTCAGTCAAAGCCAAAGAACAACAACCATTAAAAAAGCAAATGGCCATGAATTTGAAAGAAAGGAGTAGTTAATGTGAGCTCAATGAAAATGAGAAATAAAACAAAAAGGATATGGCTTTACCTAGGAATATTGGAGTAGAAAGTTTATTATACATAGATGAGAGAACATAGTCAGACACAGGAACATTTATGACAGTCTAAAGTTGACATGACCCTGAGCTATGTGAGACGAGAGGAGAGAGGGGAAGTGGAGAGCCAGAACAAAGGGCCAAGAGGATAAATGATAAATGAAAAGTCCAGGTAACCAAAACGGTTAGAATACATAAGGAAGGACAGCTGGGAGGAGGGCATCTCAACTCCTGGGCTAGAGAACTGTGTTTGACACCCATACCTTGTAACAGGTAAGGGCTGAGGATGCTGGGAGAACCTGACAGCCATGTCTGCTTTGATTGTTAAGTAGCCACCTTAACCATTCATCTCAGCATTTGAGAAGTAAGAGTAGAGAGGAATGAGAAGGTTAAAACAATTCCACTATAATTTCAGAAATTATTTTTTAAAGTTAAAAATTGCTTTATGGTCCAATATTCTTCAGGGAATTCAAGTATATATTAGAGCACACAAAGTATTACACTTTTTCTCTCAGGTTGTGCATTTTCAAATGGGGGGAGGGAAAACATACCTGTTAGTCACTACCACAGCAATTTGTCCAGAACTTCTGTGTTGTTTGAACTCGTGCAACTATAGAAACTTACTTTCCAGATACAAGTTCAGCAACTAATCCATATTTTTTAATTCCCTTTTTGTATGATTCCCCCACATATGTACAGTTTTTACTTTTATTAACCATCTAAAATTGATTACCTGACTCATTGCCATCTTCCCTCCTCCTGCACCCTTTCTGTGTTGTGACTACACCATCTTCAAAGTAGGTCAGTGAACTCAGTTCTTACACAGGTCCCTCTTTATTTGTAAATGCCCACCTCCAAATCCAGGGTGTTCAGTGGACACTCATTCACTGGTCTCTTTTACTTCACACTCACAAGACAGGGCCCACCTAAAAAGAGCTGCAGGACTATGTTCTAGGCACCTGGCAGTAGGAGCAGCATTCTGTGTTCAAAAGAAAGTCTCAGTTACATAACGTGTGAAAGGTTGATCTCCAGGAGACATTACTTTAAACATAAATATCAAAGCACTAGAGAAAAAGGAATAAAATTCTTAATGACTAGGGATTATCAGAGAATATTAACTAATAAGAAAATAGAACAGTGATACATCAACAAAATAAAATTTAATCATACCAACAACTGACTTTTTAAAATTATTTATTTATCATGTATACAATGTTCTGCATACATGTACACTTGCACACCAGAACTGAGCACCAGATCCCATTATAGATGGTTGTGAGCCACCATGTGGTTGTTTGGAATTGAACTTGTGACCTCTGAAAGATCAGCGAGTACTCTTAACCTCTTAGTTGAAAAATACACATAGGCATACTGACTTTGAAAAACACAGGCCATTCTCTTGTAGAGGGAAAGCCATTAATAAGATACTGTTTGATGCTGTCTCTGTGTACAATATTAGCTGCTGAGACCCGTAACCTGACAGACACAGCTTTATCCAATTGCCTGTGTCTCAAATTTGAACTGACAGAACTATGTCAATGAGGATTGTACATAAGGGCATAGGACAGTCCCTTAATTTGAAATTCAATATTCAATGGATCAAGCTATCTGACCCAAATTTTACACCCACCAATCTAGTCTGTTTTCATTCACTTTCATGAATTAATAAATACATGTTGGTAAATTACAAATTAAAATCCTCATCCTGCCACATTTCTAGATAATCCTGGTGAGCAAACATGTGTATCCGGGGATCCTAATCTCTAACAGGCCTGGTTAGCATACTACTTATCTGTGAAGTGTTTTACAGATAGTCTTCCCTCAGCTAAATTCTAACTGGGACCACTAGTTTCTCAGCAATAGTAAATCCTTTACATCATCAGTTCTACTCTTCTATATCACAGCTTAATATTGGAGTGCTCTCTGACACATGACATACAATTGACAACCCCCACAAAATCCAAATGGATTTTTTAGAACTGAGAGAAACAGACCTGACACCCCTAAAGGTCATCAGTAACTAGGCCTAAAAAAGGTCACCCAAAGGTCACCAGACAACTGACTCTACCACAAGGTCAGCAGGAACTAGGCCATGGGTCACCAATTCCAGAAACAAGGTCCTAAGATTCCCTATCCAAGGAACAGCCTGAAGATAAATACAAGAACGTGAAGGTATCTTATCTCAAGATGGGGCATTTGTCCTGCGCAGCCCACCAACCTTGTAGTAGAACATTCCATAACATTCCTGAGGCCTATAGATACCTCGCTCAATATTAGTTATATTAGCTAGCCAATCACTTTTTAAAAAGCTTGCCCTTTCTAAATGTCACCCAATCTTGTAACTGTTAAACTGGAATGTTCTGGTCCTTCTTCAGACTTCAATCAAAACCCTACCATGCAGCTGCTCCGGGCTCTTCTCTATGATCCACTGTTTTGGGTGATGATGGAGAGACCCAGCTTAAGCCCAAATAAAACTCTTCTCTCTTGCATATGTCGTCCAGCTCCTGATGATCTTTGGTGACCCTAAGATCTGGCCATAACATATGGGTTCTCATATTGGATCCCAAAGTCTCACAAGCATGCCAGGCACATGGAGCTGAACAACAGCCAGTAAGTGAGCACTCTGTCAGTATCTGTCTGTGTCTGTCTCTGTATTTCTGTAGTTTCTTTTTTCAGGACTAGAGGCAAAATGTGTAATCTGTGTGGTCAGAAAAGTTAGAGCTGATGCTTTGGACAGCTGTGGGGCAGGAGTGGTGGGATCTGCTGTCTGGCTCTGTGTATTTTTCTGCTTCACAAGCAATGGGATCTAGTCTGTGTCTTGTTTAACTGTTTTGACTCTCACTGCCATTTTATTTTTGTCTCTGGGACTGACTGAGGACATGGGACAAAATCCTTCTATCCCCCTAGACCTGATTCTTTCACATTTCCGGGAGGCTTGGCCATGCTCCACAGGATCCAGTGAGTATGGCGAAGAGGTGCCAAGGGATGAATATAGTATGTGGAGCCCCAGGCTTGGCACCTCTGCAAATGTGCTCTTATCTCTGGTCTGGCAGAGTTTATTCACTAATCTGGCCTCGGGTCTGGCAGAGCTTGGCCACTGCTCTGGACTTTGATCTGGCAAAGGTTTGCTGCTGCTGTGGTCTCTGGTCTGGCAGTTTGACTGGTGCTTTGGCCTCTGGTCTGGTAGAGATCAACAGATATGTTGCTGCTCCATTCTCTGTTCTGGTTGAATGCAGGTCACCATTCCAAACTCTGGTGTAGTTGGGTGGATCCTTATTTTGGGGTAGGCCACCACTAATGGAACAGGATTAAGTGCCCATAGAGAGACAGGCCACTGTTCTGAGTTTTGGTATTTTTTTCTTCCATTCTCTTTCCACGCATTGTACCCAGTACATTTTTTTCTTGTGTTGTCCTTTCATGGTTTTGTTTGCTTTTGATGGTCTCAGTGGGCCAGTGACCAAACAGCTATGCTCCATGGTGACTTTGCCTGCCTCATGCTCTCAGCACTACAACCTGGGAACCTCTAGTTGCCAGTGGGAACACACATTTCCACATGGTTGGCTGGGAAGGCTCAGTTGGAGAGGTGTCTGTGCAGAAAATCCTGCTGGCCTGGCCCTCGTTGCCTCCTTGCTTCCTCTCTGAGGAAAGTCAGTTACTTTACTGAGAGCTGACCTGACCGAGGTTAGCTCTGACTTGGAACAATGATTACCAAATATGCTCTTAACTGAAACGTATCGTGGTTATTACAGTTATTATTATTTGGTTAGAGTCCTCTGTAGCCCAGCCTGGCCTGAAATTAAACAGCTCTAAGATGACCTTGAAATTCTGATCCTTCTGCTCCAACTCTTATTAACTGAGCTACGCCCCAATCCCTCAAACTTCTTGCTTTGAACCATAGGTGGCTTCAACAAGGAAGTGGACAGAATTGAAAAAGAGAAGGCTTGGCTCCACTGAGCTCCTGGGTCTGTGCCAGTATACTTGCACTTTGCCAAGAATACCCACATGAGCACCTTGACATGTGACTTATTTGTCTGGCTGTACTTATGAGATTTTTGCTTGAGAACCAAGCCAATTCTTTTTTAGGTGAGGTCTCAGTCTGGCAACTAGAAGAATTTTGTTAGAAAATCTTAGGAAGCACATGCATGATTGTGGTTTGTATGGGTGGAGAACCTCTGTCAATATGCTCCCCAAAGTGCTAAATTTGAAGGTGGGATAGATGAGGTATTCACCATGTCTGGGTATCTACCCCTCCTCACCCAGAAAATGAGTTGCTTTACTTAACCACCGGTGCAAGAAAAAAAATAGCTAGAATGCATTTTGGGTTCAAAGTCTAGAAGTGAGGCAGCAGGGGTCCTTTTAGCAATGCTTTCACAGAATTGCATCCATTCAAGTGCAATGATTGTAACTTCACACTGAGCAAGGAAGGAAGAAAATGGGAGGGAAGGGAAAGGGAGGGGAGGAGAGAGGAAGGGAGGGGAGGGAAGGAACATGTTCAAAATCTTTCTGACAAGAAAACAGAAAGAAAAAATCCTGCTTAATGAAGTTCCACCTTTTGTTTGTGTGCTCAAGAATTCTTAAGTTGTGTTTATTTGTACATCCTTTCACCATATTTAGAATATACTCAAGAAACTAAAAGCTTGCTGAATAGTGGTGTTTCAATGTCTTCCTCATATTTCAACTGAATTATTTTTGGGCCCAAATCTAAACCTTATCAATATTTGGAGGTTTTTCTTGTTTTGAATGTGTGGTTTTATTTTCTTCATTAACAGTGTGTACTCAGTCTCTTACACCAAGGACCTCATGCTTGGATCTCTAAAAAAGTAACAATAAATAGTACTAATAATGTTAATGTACAAAACGAAAGTAACTGAGTGCATTGTACAATGATTTCAGATGCTCTTTTCAGACAGGACATTTTATGGTGAAAGTTTTTTTCATGAGGCAAAAAATGTCTGTTGCTTTAGGGATTGTTTACAACATTCTCTTTGAAAACAAGGTTCAAGATGAATCCTGAAGTCATAAAATCAAATGATGTACAGAGAGGACATAATCAGCTTTGCTGATATGGTCATCATAAGTATGGCAGGATGCAAAGCCCAGGACATTTTCTGAGGATCTGACCTCTCATAAAACTTAATGAAAACATAGATTCTTTCTAGAAAATTAACATTTACATGAAACCAACTATGTATAAAGCAGGTATAAAGTGAATGTCAGGAGAGGGACCAGGTTAAAAACTAATACTAAATAAGTAGAACTGTTGCTGTATCTGTATCTGTAATTTCTATCTCATTTGGAAGACAGAGAAAGGAAGACTGTTAAACCCTGTATTTAAGGCAGAGCATCTGCATAAAGAAAAGCAATGCTTTGCTTCTCCTGATCTTTTTATTTCTACACCTCATCCTTCTCCTTCTTTACATCACATAAATATATATATACATATACATATATATATACATATATATATATATATATATATATATATATATATATAGCAAATGTTCTACCTCTGAGCTGTGTTCTTAGCTTCTGTACAAAAGAGGCAGATACAGATAGTCTTTGCATATGATAAAGCAGATATGAAACATCACTAAAGCTTAAGGAAAGTAACTTGTTATGGGATAAATGAAAGAGAACATAGAAGGCAACAGGCATACAGGAGGCTGTCCTATTAACAGCAGTAATGGAACAAGATAAAAATACTTCAAAGAGAAATTTATTACAGATGGCACAATGGGTGGCATTAACAAATAAAATCCTATGTGCTCCCATCATCTAGGTGGAAATTCTGCATTACTATCAGATTCTGAAGACTTTGTTAAAGGAATTTACTGTTTAAAATGTTATTTGTCCTTCCCCAGATAGTTACTGTTTATGAATTAGGTACCCAATACTGTGCTAAGTCCTGAACACACAAAAATGATTGATGCAAACACCACTCTTTTTCTATAAGCTTACAGTCTTATGGAGTAATCCACCATAAACAAAACCATAGACCATGAATAGAAATGTATACATCACTATACATTCCACTATGAAATCTAAAGGAAAGCAAGAGGGACCTAAAACCCCAGGAGAGATAAAGAACATACATTTTCAAAGGCTGAGAGGTGAGAACATTTTAGTTCAATAGGGAAAATGAAAGAAGCTTAAATTGTCTGGAATATACTAGGAAGAAGAAAGGAATGATAATAATAATAATAATAATAATAATAATAATAATAGATTAAAGAGGAAACCAGAGGGGTGAAGAGATGACTCAGTGATGAAAAATACCTCCTGTGGGGCTGGAGATATGGCTCAGCTGCTCTTCAAGAGGTCATGAGTTAAATTACCAACAACCATATGGTGGCTCACAACCATTTATAATAAAATCTGGTGCCCTCTTCTGGTGTTCAAGTATATATGCAGGCAGAGTACTGTATACATAATGAATCTTAAAACAAAAAATATCATTTTCTGCTTTTTTTTTTTTTTTTTTTTTTGAGTTCTTAACATGTCCATGGTGGTTGGCAATCTTCTGTAGTTCCTGTTTCAGGGAATTTGATGCCATATGACCTCCTGGGGTATAAAGCACCCATGCGGTACACTTATATACATACAAGAAAATACTCTTATCACTCATCTATGAAAAGATAAAAATACCCCCCTCAAAACAATGGTCAGTGGGTGTGATGGCTCACAGCAGATCTCAGTGAGTTCGAGGCCATCCTGGTCTATCTACAGAGCTAGTCCAGTCCAGGCAAAGCTACACAGGGAAAACCCTTTCTTGAAAAGCAAAACAAAACAACAACAAAACAAAAACAAACAAAAAAGTTTATAAAGCAAGTGTGGTGACACATGCCTGTAAATGGATCATCAGGAAGATCAGAAATGAAGGTCAACCTGGACTATATGAAACTCTGTCCCAGAAACCAAAGAGCATCAGCAACAACAAAACTGCACAAGAATCTGAGTGCCTGGGATGATTTGGGACATTGAAATTTTTATCTTAATTCTTGGCTACATAGGAAGCTATTGAGGAGTGAGCTGTTTGAATTAAAATGACTCCTACAATCTCATATATTTGAAAATCTGGTCCCCAATTGGTGCAACTGTTTTGGAAAAATTTGGAGGTGTGATCTTGTTGAAGAGGTGTGTTACTGGGGGTGGGCTTTGAGGTTTTAAAATTCCACACCATTCTCAATTAGCTCTTTGCCTCATACTTGTAGATCAGGATGAAAGCTCGCAGACACTGTTATCTCTGGTGCTCTGTCTGCCATTCCTGTCTGCCACCATGGTCCCTGCCATAACTGTCATGAACTTACTCTCTGAAACTCTAGGTACCCTACCAAATGTTACTTCTGTAAGCAGCCTTGGTCATGATATCTTAGCACAGTGATAGAAAAGTAGCTAAGACAAGAGTTTTGAAAACAGGAGAGAAATGCTTTGATGTACACTCATCTCAAAGATCCTTTTGTCCTGTAAAATTAATAACAGGATTTCAGAAATTTCAGGCCTCAGAGCGCCCTGACCCAGAAGGCAGAACCTACTAAGGTGGGGCGGGGGAGGGGCTGGCGCGAGGCGCAGCGCAGGCGCAGTGCACGCCTTCATTGTCAAGCGTGATGGAATCGTCGTTGCTATGGCTACAGACGCTGAAGGGAAAACGCTGAGCTTGCCTGGGCCTGTTGGGCGGAGGCCGGCTGCGAGGGTTGGCGACGGGAACCCTCTTCCTGGGAGCTGTGAAGGCGGTCGTGGCTGGGCTAGTGGACTACTTCATCTTGGAAGGCTGAGACCAGGAGGAGCCAGGTGAGGGTGTGGGTTGTGTGCCTCCTGAACTCCGCCTCTGCCCCGGGTTCCGCCCCTGTCTCCCGGGCTCCGGCCCCGTCTCCCGGGCTCCGGCCCCATCTCCCGGGATCCGCCTCTGTCCCCCAGGCTTCGCCCCCGCCCGTGGGCTCCTCCTCCTCCTCCTACTCCTCTGGGCTCCGCCTCCGCTCCTCGGGCTCCGCCTCCACACCCGGGCTCCTCCCCCGTCTTCGCCCCGGGCTCCGCCTCCGCCCTCAGCAGCCGACCAATGGTCTAAGTGGGGCTGGGCCTGGCATCGCGGCTAGGAGGCGGGGAGTAGAGAGCGTTGGGTCCCAGGGTGGAGTTGCCCGGGTGTCAGCCATCGCGGAGTGGTTGAGCCTGGCTGGCTGTGGGCGAGCAGGATGGCGGTCGCGGGGCGAGGCCTCGACATTGCAGCAGGGGGCTGGCGAGCCGGACGGGTCGGGAGAGAATTTGTTTAAGAGAAGGGATCCTTCACAATTTTTTTCTCACTACTACCTAATTAAGGTCACTTAAGAGAATTGCTTTCAGGTCAGTGAGATGGCTCAGCAGATAAAGGCTCTTGCTGGGCAAGCTTGGAGACCTGAATTCAATATCTGATTTCATGAAAAGGTGGAAGGCAAGAAGTGATCACAAAGAGTTGTCTTCTGAGCTTCCTATGTGTTCCCTAGTATGCATGCTTCACCTGCATCATGCACACACACACACACAAACATACACACTAAAAAACGAAGACTTTGGGGTGTATTTAGAGAATCTTCTTGCTGCTTCAAAATGTCATGTCATTTCACTTTTCAGTCTCTTGCAGACATAACCTTACTGGGACTGCCAGTGTGGAGAATCAGTTTTGTTTTCAATCTTGTTCAGTTTTTAGTTACATTGTTCTTCCCCCTACATCAATTTTATTTAGTTTTGTTTTGTTTCCTGTTTTTTTTTGTTTTGTTTTGTTTTGTTTGTTTGTTTGTTTTTTTGAGACAAATTCTCTCTATAGAGCCCTGGCTGTCCTGGGTTCCCTATGTAGATGAGGGTTCAAGTTCTGGCATTGAACCTACAGAGATCTCCCTTCCTCTGCCTCCCAAGTGCTGGGGTTAAAGACCACGCCCAGCTTCCCCCACAACAATTTTGAAACAATAACAAACTTGAAAAATGTTCCAAGTATGGTACACAGTTAATGGTTATTTTACTTTGGACATTTTGAAAGGAAGCTGCTGACCTTGTGCCCTGTCACTCAGAATAGTTTATTGTCAATTTTATACAAACAAGAATGTTGTCCTACATAATAACAGTGCAGTTATCAAAACAGGAAATTCACACTGACACAGTATTCCATGTAATTTGGGTTTTGTTGACTATGTTATTACTCACATAAATGCCGAAAGAAGTTCGTACATTTAAGTGTTGCATTATTTCTCTATTTATTTAGCCTTTCAATATGGAACATTTCCCTAATCTTTTTCATGATATTGTCACTTTTGATGACTACGGGTCAGTTATATTTTTTTCTTTTTAATTTATCTATTTGTTCATTTTATGTCCCACTTACAACCCCACTCCCTCCTCTCTTCCAAGTCCCACTTCCCCACCCATTTTCCCTCTAACACCCCACCACCAACCTTGCACATAAAGTTACATCAGGATTAAGTATCTCCTCTTTCACTGAGGCAAGACAGGGCAGCCCTGCTAGAGAAATGGGATCCAGAATGAGGCAACAGAGTACAAATCAGAGACAGCCCCTGCTCTAGATGTTAAGGGACCAACTTGAGGACAAGGAGCCCATCATTTTCATATGTGTAGGGGGTTTGGGACTAGTCCAGGCATGTTCTTTTGTTGGTGGTTCAGTCTCTACGAGGTGCCATGAGCCCAGGTTAGCTAGCTATATAGATCTTCTTGTGGTGTCCTACCTCTCCAGTTCCCTCAATCCTTCCTCTAATTCTTCCACAAATCTCCCGAGTTCTGCCTAATATTTGTTTGGCTGCGGGTCTCTGCAACTGTTTCCATTATCTCTTGGTTGAAGCCTCTCAGATGATAGTTATGCTAGTCTCCTATCTATAAGCATAGCAGAGTATTAATAGTGTCAGAAGTTGGGTCTCTCGCATGGGTTGTGTCTCAAGTTATGCCAGTCATTGGTTGGCCATTTCCTCAATCTCTGTTCCATCTTTTATCCCTGCATATCTTGTAGGCAGAAAATTTTGGTTGAGGGTTTTCTGAGTTTGTTGGTGTCCCCCTCCCTCCTCTAGCTACAGGATGTGTCCACTTCAGTCTCAATATCTCTGGTGCTAGGAGACTCAGCCAGGGTCACCCCCATATCTTCCCAGGCATCTCCAATATTCCAGATATTCATCTTGTCTCAGATATGACAATTTCCCTTCTCCCCAAGCCCTCTCACAACCATCCCCACTATACCCACACCTGATTTCCCCCTCCTGTTCCTCTTTTTATCCCCTCTCCCACTCACTTCTTCTCTCCCTCCACTTCCTATGTCTGTGATGTCTATTTTATTTCCCCTTCTTAGTGGGAATCAAGTATCCTCTCTTGATTCCTCTGTCTGTGGGTTGTACTAGATTATTCTGTACTATATGGCTAGTATCCTGGGTTAGTTGGTATATATATGTATTTTTAATTATAGGTGATTTACTTTGTATCTCCCTTGTAGCCCCTCCCTCAATCCCTCCCAATCCCACTCTTTCTCCCTCATCTCCTCCCTGCCCCTCTCTAAGTCCACTGATAGGGAGGACCTCCTCCCCTTCCATCTGACCCTAGTTTATCAGGTCATATTAGGACTGTCTGCAGTGTCCTGCTCTGTGACCCAGCAAGGCTGTTCCTCCCTTGGGGTCAAAGAGCCTGCCACTGAGTTCATGTCAGAGACAGTCCCTGTTCTCCTTACTAGGAAAACCCAGTTGGATGCTGAGCTGCCACCTCTCAGCTCTCCGTGCTTTCATGGATCAATGCATATGCTTGGGCAAGGGTATCACAACAGTGGCACACACTGTGTTTTCTCAGGTTGTACAAACTTTCATTTGATTACATATAATCAGTGTCTGCCAGGTTTTTCTACTATAGAGTTAATACCCTGAACAACAAGGAGTACTCTAGGGAAAATGCTCAGAAGGGCATATGGGATAGACATTGGAAGCAGAAGTGAGAGAAAGCAGGGATCAGGACATGTGCCTACCACAGAGGAACTCTGAAAGACTCTACGCATCAGGACATTGAAGAAGATGTGGATACTCATAGCAAAATTTTGGGCAGAGTTCAGTGAATCCTATGGAAGAATGGGGAGATAGAAAGACCTAGAGGGGAAAGGATCTCCACAAAGACACCACAGCAGCCAAATACTTGGGTCCAGGGGGACCTGTAGAAACAGATACTCCAACCAAGGACTATACATGAAGAGGACCAAGACCCCTTGCTCTGACATAGGCCATAGGGAGCTTAGTGTCCAAGCTGGTACTTTCTTAAAAGCCTGTCTCCGACATAAACTCAGTGTTCAGCTCGTTGATCACGTCCCCCTGAGGGCTACAGCTTTGCCAGGCCACAGAGAAGATGCCTCCAGTCCTGATGAGACCTGATAGCCTAGGTCAGATATGATCTGAGGAGGACCTCACCTATCAGTGGAGCATGGGAGGGGCATTATGCAAATAGAGGGAGGGAAGTTGGGGGACATTTTGCAAGTAGAGGGAGGGAGGGTGAGACAGGAAAAGATGAGGGATGGGGATACAGCTGGGATTCAACTTAAATAAATTGTAATAAATAATAAATCAAAACATAAAAATGAAATATAAACAACATTTAAAAGTAGTTAACTAATATATATAGAGAATAATCCAGTTTTTGTAAGCCTACAGGGTATCATATATATATGATATATATATAATTTTTATATATGAACTTTGTATATCTTTGTTATACTAAAAATTTATTTATATGTGATATGTGTGTTGTATAAGTGAATATGGCACATATACATGAGAGTGTATATGCTCCTCAGGCATACCAATTTTTGTTCTATCACTCTTATTTTCTTCAAACTAGGTCTCTCAATTCTCATTGGAAGCTTGCCATTTCAGATAGTTTGGTCACCTAGCAAACAAGCTTCAATGATAGTTCTGTCTTTCCCTGGATACTGAGGTTACAGTTGCTCAGAGCTATGTCTGCCTTTTTGTGAATCTGGAGATAAAAACCAAGTTCTTATACTTGTTAAAAAACAAACAAAATAAACAAACAAAAGTAACATAGGCTCCAAGAAGGCTGCAACAGGGACCTAAAATACCAGCGATTTTGTTTCCCAGGAGAGAAGAAACCTCATGGTTTGTTCCTTGAACTTTGACCCACAATTTCTGATACAATGTGTTTGGCTTTGGCCATTCTCTGACCACATGAACAAAGGGAAGATTTCTTTCTTTCCTTTTGTTTTTTTTTTTTTTTTATAAATGAAACTCACACTGTTGTATACATTATAATCTGAAGTGTGAAGTGTATACTTTTTACTGTTATATTTTTGTATGATTTATGTGGCTTATTCAAGCATTATCTTTGTGCAAAAAATTAGGCAAACAGTTCAGTGGTTTTAAGCAATTATATACACTAGTATAATCACTATCACAACCAAGTTATTGTACATTTTCTTCCCTATAAAAAGTACTCTTATAAAGCAGGGCATGGTGGTGCATGCCTGTAATACCAACACTGAGGGAGGCATCTGCAGCCAAATCTTTCTGAGTTTGAGGCCAGGCTGGTCTACAAAGAGATCCCAGGATAGCCAAGGCTAAACAGAGAAGTTCTGCCTTGAAAAACAAAACAAAAGTCCTCTTATACTCTTTTTCAGTCTGTTTTGTCCTTGTTTTCTCCTGGTTACAGATCTGCTTTCTGTCTGTATGATTTTCTTCTTTGTAGAGTGGCATATATATAGAATCAGATATTTAAAAAAATGTTTGGCTTATTTTCCACTTTGATTCATACACTGAGATTAACTCATGTTGTATAAGTTTACCCTTGCACTGCTCCCCTTTCCCTTCAGTGTTGATTGAATTCAGTGCCTCACCCATGCTAAACATGTACACTACCACAGAGCTATAATCTTTGCTCTTTCTTTCCTTCCCGTTCTGTTCCTTCCTTTCCTTTCTCTTAATTTCCTTTCCTTTCCTTCCCTTTCTCTTCCTACCACTCCCTTCCCTTCCCTTCCCCACCCCTTTCCCTTTCTTTTCCCTTCCCTTCACTTTTCCATCCCATCCATTCTCCTCTCCCTTCCCTTTGTTTCCCTTTTTTCTTTTTCTTTTTCCTTCCCTTTCCTTTCCCATTTCTATCCCTTCCCTTCCAATTTCCCTTCCCTTTCTCTTTCCTTCACTTCCCTTCCCTGCCCTTTCCTTCCCCTTTCTTTTCCCTTCCCTTCT
The DNA here is from genome assembly GCA_036365155.1 of Meriones psammophilus. NCBI lineage: Eukaryota > Metazoa > Chordata > Mammalia > Rodentia > Muridae > Meriones > Meriones psammophilus. Next base: position 30,887 of record JAEOAE010004017.1, on the reverse strand, counting down.
ATTCCCTTTCCTTTTTTTTCTTCTTTTCCCTTCCCTTCCTCTTTCTTTTTGCAATGGACCGGCCCAGTCGGGCTCCCGTCGTCCGCGGGAGAACAAGGCTTTAGACAGGAAGACACGGTTTTGGCGAAGAATTGACAGACAGAGACACCTTGATGGTTTTGACTCTGCTGCAACTTTACTGAAATCAAGCTAGTATTTTTATAATGATTTCACAAAAGGCACCTTAAAATTGGCATACTTCCCAGAACATTCAGACTTTTACCAAGAATACATTTTAACTCAAAATGCAGTCAAACATAAAGCAGTACCCACGAATAATCTTGGCCTAAAAACTTTTTGATCAGAGCAAACAAAAAAAAAGAAACCTCAAATATAGTTTCATTATTGCTAACCAATGAAGAGGAAAGTCAGGAGCTAAGTCAGATGCCTGCCAAAGTCCTTCTCTATATCAAAATCTAACTACACCTTTGTTATCCCTCCTCCCATATGTCCTGCCCAAGATTTATGATCTTTTCTAGGAACAAGGCACTGAAGGGAGGGGGAAACTCCCGCCAGCTGCACCTCTCATGCTATTATTTCTTAAGAAGGAGCTTATTATTATTTTACTATTCTTAATGCCTATTAATACTAAATCTAATTCATTACTTTCCTTAAACTTATTTTTATTAAAGCCTTTAACAATCTACTAATAATAAATTTCTTGATAAAGTTAGTTGTGCTGTTTCAGGTGTCACAGGGAAAGATCAAAGAATTCATTATTCCAGCCCCAGAGCCACAACTGAAGAAGCATAGAAATCTCAGAACACGTCTCTTTTCCAAGTGGGATGAGTTTGCCAGGGACCTTCCAGGGGGCATTATTTCCAGGGAAATCATATCCCCCGCCCTGTAGCTTATGCTACTATGGGGACACTGGCGTGGGTGTGGCATCTCCCCCTTTCTTGTTTTTAAGACGCAATTTAAACAAATCTCGCTCCACAGTGCAGATGGAGTGGAGCAGTAATTAAAAAGACAAGGAAACAGGAGCACAACCAATAAAAATAATAAAATCAGGGCCCCTATCATCACTAAATAATGAATCCAATTCAAAGGATTTAAATTTCTAATTCCTGACTCTAAATCAGAAGCTAAAGAACTCAAACTTGCTTCATCCAAATGAGCCTTGCTAATAGCTGCTATATTCTTTTGCAAATTATCTAAATCATGAGTAATATCCGTATCTTTCCAAACTCCTTGTCAATGATTTTTTTTTACCTTTTCCCATTGGTCAGAAGCATTGTATGGTAAAGGTGTAACACAAATATATGAGAAGGCAGCATGGCATCAAGTTTCCATCCTCGTCCTAATATTAACCATATCTTGTCCCAAGGCTAAAACTGCTTCTTCCAGCGCATTTATCTTGGATTCTAACTTTTTATCTATAATAAATTGTTCTAAAAGGGCTAAAGAAATATTTTTATTCATCTCATTAATAAAATCTACTGTACGTATCTCTTGAACTAACGCTGTAGTAGCAATAGCAAAGGTGGTCAAAATTGCAATTAATGCTGAAATCCCTAAAATAAGTGCTGCAACAAATCTCTTAGGCCTAATCAATTTACTTAGCTTTTCTAAAATCTTTAAAGCAGTATTCTCATACCATTCTTTTTCCTGTAAATCAACAGGAAGCATAACATAAGCAGGTCTCTTAACTAAAATCATAAGAGCAATGTTCTTATCCAAACTAGAATCAATACAATTAGTAACCCTGCAAGCTACACAATGAATTTTATAAGAATTTCCAACATGAGTTATATTAATTTGAGAAATATATCCCATAAGAAGAGCAAAAGGATAAGCAACACATGCCCTGGTTGCCAAAGGCACAGAATTTTTTCCTTTTAGGCCTTTTTTTTAAAATCATATTGGCACTAGCTGCCAATCTAAACAACTCATGATGTGAAACTGTAGCATTGGTCTTAGGATCTCTAGAGACCCAAATAGGTTCCACATAACTAGGTGAAAACCATCTTTGTGCTTTTTGTCCCAATCCTGGAGGGATATATCCATTGAACTTATCTGAATTATTTTTTAAATATTCAGTATAATCATAATTACCTGAAACAATTGAAAAATCCCAAACCTCCATATGGGTCCCTACAGGCACATATTTAGCTGCAGCCTGAGGAAAGCCACATTCTAACCCTTTAGGGGCACATGTAAGGCTACTTTCCCAAAATTGATCTTTATCTCTAAATCTCTCTGCACAAAGAGGGAGAGGCATAAAAGGAGCCTTTTCAAAAGTTACATTATAATTAAGGTACCCCAAAGTAGAAATTTGAAGCTCCCACATTAATCTTTTATCATTTTTTCTTCTGCCTTTAACTGTCAAATCAGGAGCATCTGTAAGAAAAGTTTGATAATTTATAGGCAGACAACCATATGGTGGAGATCCTTTTAGGGCAATGCAAATGGGGAGCAAATCAGTTCTGCCCTCAAAATTTAAATAAGCTGAGCTATTTATTCTTCCTTCATTATCCTAAAAACCTCCGAGAAGTTCAGTATCATTAGTTAGTACTTTCACATAATCTGGATCCATCCAACCCACAGGGTGTATAAGGGGTGGTTTTGGTACATAAGCCCAATAACTTTTACTATGCACAACAGCATTCTGACACATAAGTAATGACAATACAGCCAGAAATATGAATTCAGGGGTTTTAGGCTTTTGTTGAGCCTTCACCAATTCCTCTGCTTCTCTCATCAGGTGTTTCAGTTGTGTCCATGTTGTCATTTTCTTGGGCATCAACGAGAGCTTCTGCAGCTTCGCTTCCATTTTTCTCCTTTTTTGCTTTTGTCTTTTTTGTTGCTGTCTCGATATTAGCCGGCTGGATGAGTCTATCTGGGATCCAGATGGGGGAGTCGGCATCCTGTGGAAACACACATGCATATCCCCTTCCAGAGGAAATTAGAGCATCCGGTCCCTTCCAGGATCCGGTTAACAAATCCTTCCAATATACTTGTGGAAGCTGTTCATTTTTAAGCCCAGACCAATGTTTCATAGCAGGAGTATTGCCCTGCTCATCAGTATTTAAATGGTTTAATACAAACAATGAATGGCTCAGCAAATGACCAGGCGAGAAATAAGTGTGAGCTTGTTTAAGTCTGATAATTTGATTTTTTAATATTTGATGTGTTCTTTCAATAATTGCCTGTCCTCGGGGATTATATGATATACCTGTCACATGCTCTATGTTCCAGCTCTGTAAGAATACTGCAAGGGCTTTTGATGTATATGCCAGAGTATTATCAGTTTTTATTCTTCTTGGACGTCCCATAGTTACAAAACATTAGATAAGATGTTGAATGACATCCTTGGCAGCCTCTCCTGTTCTTGCTGAGGCAAATATCATATGAGAGTATGTGTCCACAGTAACGTGGACATATGCTAATTTCCCAAATTCCGGAACATGAGTAACATCCATTTGCCATAGTGATAGAGCTTTAAGTCCTCTAGGATTAACCCCCATCTTTAATGGATGGTACACCTGAGGACACTTGCCACAGTCTTTTACAATTTTTCTTGCCTCTTGTAATATGAAATAACCTTTTAAGAGCTAATGCATTTTGATGATGTAAAGTATGGCTTTCTTGAGCTTCTAATATATTCATTATTGTTCCACTTGTTAAGGCGTCTGCCATGTAGTTTCCTTGCCTTAATGGACCAGGTAATTTCGAATGCCCTCTGATGTGGCCTACAAAATTTTTTTCTATTCTATTTTTAATTAAAATTGGTAAATCCCAAAGTAAATGGATAATTTGAAAATGCCCTGTTAAAAGAGCAGTTTCTATTGCTGGAAAAAGATTAGCCACATATCTTGAATCTGTGTAAAGATTAAATTTTTCTGAGAAGGTTTGAAAAGCAAAGATAACCACTTTGATTTCTGCCTTTTGAGCAGAAGTCTGTACATCCTGTCTCACTAGTGGTTCTCTGTCTGGAGCATAAACTGCAAACCTTCCATTAGAGGAACCATCTATGAAAATGCAGAGAGCAGCATCTAAAGGCTGCAGGGAACATTTTCTGAGGAAAATTACCTCTGTTTCTTTAAAGAATTCTATTAAAGGATGTCAAGGGTAGTGATATTTAATTTTTCCTGAATAGCCCTGTAGTGCTATTCCCCAATCTTCATCTTCCATTAATAATATATCTGTTTGTTTTTTATTATATGGAACAATTATATTATGCATTTCTTTTCCAAATAATTCTTTTGATCTCATTCTTCCTTTGCTTATAATTAAGGGACACATATATGGATAAGAAGCAAGCATTTTTCCTTGAGTATGGGGTAAATGCACCCATTCTAAAATCCCATTTTGCCATAAACATCCTGTAGGAGTATATGGTGTTTTGAAAATAATTAAGTCCCATTCTTGATTGTAAGCTATCTGCTTAACCTTTGCTTTATTTAATTGTTCTTCCACCAAAACCAATGCTTTAATGGCTTCAGGAGTCAGATTCCTGGGAGACTTGATTAGAATCCCCTTGTAATAACTGAAACAAAGGACTCTATTCTCCTGTGGTTAATTTTAAATAAGGCTTGACCCAATTAATATTGCCTAGTAATTTTTGGAAGTCATTCAATGTTTGTAATTTATCCAGCCTGATAGATACCTTTTGAGAACTTATATAGTCATCATAAATTAATTGACCCAAATAACTTAATGGCCTATTCTTTTGAACCTTATCTGGAGCTATAATTAAACCAAATTTAGTTAGTTGCTTAATAGTATAAGCGAGAAGCTCTTGTATAACTTCCCTGGAGAAATGGGCCAACAATATATCATCCATATAATGAATAATATATGCATCCTTATATCTCTTTTGACTTCCTTTAAAGGTTCATCCACAAACTTTTGACACAAAGTTGGACTATTTTTCATCCCTTGAGGTAAAACTTTCCAATGATACCTCCTATACGGATGTTTTAGGTTTACTGATGGAACACTAAAAGCAAATCTTTTACAATCTTTTGGATATAACTTTATTGTAAAGAAACAGTCCTGCAGATATATTACTATTATTTCCCATCCCTTAGGATCTGCTACAGGAGAGGGGAGGCCAGGTTGTAACACCCCCATATCAGTCGTTGTAGCATTAACAGCTCTAAGGTTTTGCAAAAGTCTCCATTTTCCCAATTTCTTTTTAATAACAAATATTGGAGTATTCCAAGAACTATTGCTTTCTTCTATATGTCCTTTATCTAACTGTTCTTTTACTAGATGTTCTATAGCCTGTATTTTTTCTTCTGTAAGGGGCCACTGATTGAGCCATACAGGCTCTTCCGACTTCCAATTAATTTTATCTGCATAAAATGAGCTTCTAGTGGCTCTTATAAAAAATGCTGATTGCTTAGATTATCTTAGGTAACTAATTTTACATTCATCTTTTTCACCATATCTCTGCCCCATAATGAAAATGGCAAGGATAGTAAAACATAGGGCTGAATCATTCCTGATTTTCCCTCTAGTGCCCATTTTAACATCTGAGAACTTTGAGCTACATTAGATGCCAACCCTAGCCCTAGTAAAGAGGAAGAAGTCCTTTCACAGGGCCAAGAGGAAGGCCAATTTATTCCTGCTATACAAGTTTTGTCTGCCCCTGTATCTATAAGTCCTTGCAGATTTTTTCCATTTATTTTAACTGTCATAAATGGTCTTTCACAACCTATGTCTTGTACCCAGGCCACAACATCTGAGGAGCCAAACTGACCTTGCCGTCTTTCCTGTTTTAAAACTGGATTTGGTAAATTTACATAAGGCAACAACTACAATTGAGCTATTCTTTGTCCTTTATGTAGCTATATAGTTTCCTATAATGGCTTTACCACAGAACCTCAAAGTTTCTCTTATAATTTGAGGTTCAGCCGATCATTAAACCAACCGTGCCTTGAGGTAAAGTCCCTAGAAAGAAGGTGGAGATTAAGGTTACTCCATCCCATGATGAAAGAATTATATCTTTATTCACAAAGAGGTCCAGACCAGCACTTCCTGGAGTGGACCTAGGCAAATCATGGAGAGTAAATTCTGGAGCTTCAGGATTGAGTAAACTCTTTGGTTTACAATTTCTTTTTTGCTTTTTTTGCTTCGGTTGCTGAGATTTAGTTGTTTTTTTTTTTTTTTTTTTTTTTTTTTTTTGTCTCATCCTCTGAATTTTCCTCTTTTTCTCCTGTCAGAGAAGTTCCATCGTTGTGGAACTTGGATTTGCATTCATTTTTCCAATGTTTCCCCTTTTCACATTGAGGACAGATACCAGGAGCAGGACCCCTTTTTGACCTCCCCTGTTTATCTTCCCCTGGACACATTCTTTGTATGTGCCCTGTTCTTCCACACTTAAAACATGTGGGTTTGGAGGAGTCTCTTTTCCCTCCTCCATGAGTATTCTTAACATAGGTGCTGAATGTCTGACCTTTCATGGCTGCTACATATGCTATGGCTTGCATGACTGCTGGTGAGGCATGCACACAAGCCTTTACGTAATCTTGAATAGACCCTGTCTTTCTCAGAGACCTAATCAGGTCCTGGCATAGGAAATTTGCATTTTCCCATGCTAATTGCTTTAACAATATTTCTGTTCCCTCAGATGGAGACAACATCTTATTGATTGCCTCCTCAAGTCGAGACACAAAGTCTTGATACGATTCATCATTTGTCTGCTTGATTCCTGATAAAGTAGTTCCCTTGGTTCCAGGGGGTGGCAATTTTCTCCATACTTGGGCAGCATTATGTGTAATTGCTTCCAAGACTTCTCTTGGTATTTTTACTTGAGATTGAGGAGTAGTATAGTCTCCCATCCCCAGCAGCATATTTATCCCTGGTTTTGGCCTTATTTTCTTTATAAATTGGGTAACAGTAACTTTTGATCTATCCTCATAATCAGTTCTCCGGAGAACATAATCTCCAGGACTCAAGGTAGCCTTAGCAGTTTGATGCCAGTCATATGGAGTTAACCGATGACTTGCAACCATATCCAACACCTGCAAAGTATAAGGAGTGGAGGCCCCTGCAGTCTTTACAGCAGCTTGCAGCTCTTTTAAAATTTTTAATGGAAGAGGTTCCCAAGTAGATTCCTCATCATTCATTCCTTCCACTACTGGAAAGGTAAATGTTAAATCTCCTTTTCTTCTAGCTTCTTCCATAGCTCCTCAAAAATCAACAGGCACCAGAGGCTTTCTCCTCCTACCAACTCTATCTTTTTCTTGTTTTTTTTTTTTTAGACGCTAGAGCCACCAAAGGAGGATCTTGATCATGAAAATGATCCTTTCTTCAGAGGGCTCATATTTAGCTGCCTCATCCTCCAGATCATCATCATCAAAAGGATCATCATCATTCTAATTTTTACTAGATGAGGAGGATTCATATTTAATATGCTTAAATTTTAAAGATGGCTTATTTTTAGTTCCATAGGATTTGGTGGGGTGATTAATAGGTTCCACCTCATTTGTCTGATCTAGAGACACAGAGGTTTCATGAACCATACCTTCAAAATCTGACTCATTTGTTAATAATTCTCTCATTTGTAGCCAGAGAGGATAAGCATGTTTGGGGAGTTCCTCTTCTCCGTGTTCTTGTACATATTTTCTTATCTCTTTACCCACTCATTTCCGATCAGCTAAAGTCAACGAGCCTTCAGCCGGGAACCAAGAGCTGACCTTCTTAATAAAATCAAGAAAGGCCTTCAAGACCTTTTCTGAATCTCTAAAGCCATGATTTGCCAACATATGTTTTGAAACCGAGAGGAACATTTTCTCTTGCTTTGATTCAGATTGCCCCATGTTTCTATTTCTGATTATTTGCACTTAACTGCTCTTCTTTATCAGCAGAACTGCAGTTTCTTGGTGAAAGCCTTACCCGTTGCCTTGAAAAAAAGAAAAGAAAGAAAAGAAAAATATTACCTGTCCAAACAGCCCTGTTTGAAGCACCACCTGCCATGGACTGACCCAGCTGAGGTCCCACACCCGTGGGAACTCAGAGATTTGGATATCAGGAAGGCACGGTTTCGGCGAATGACAGTCAGAGACGACACCGAGATAGCTTTGACTCTGCTGCAATTTTACTGAAGTCAAGCTAATAATTTTATAGTAATTACACAAGGAAACACCTTAAAGTTGGCATACTTCCTGGAACACTTAGATTTTTACCAAAACTACAAAGTTTACAGTTTAACTCAAAAGTGTAGCCAAACATAAAGCAGTGCCCACAAGAAATCTTGGCCTAGGAACTTTTTTATCAAAGCAAACAAAAACAAAACAACAACAACAAAAAAAACTCAAACTGCAGTTTTATTATTGCTAACTAGTGAAGAGGAAGGTCAGGAGCTGTAATAGTCCTCCGAGCCAAATCAGATACCTGCCAAAGTCTTTCTCTGCATTAAAGTCTAAATACACCTTTGTTAACCATCCTCCCATATGTCTTGCTAAAGATATACGATCTTCCTTAGAAATAAGACACCAAGGGGGAAATGCTCGAGCCAGCTGTACTTTTTTATGCTATCTTTTCCTAAAGAGGAGCCCACTATTTTTTCACTATTCTTATAATGCTTTCTGATACTGAATCTGATTCATTACTTCGTTTAAAAATTTATTTTTCTTCCACTCTATTCTTGCTAAAGCTTTTAATAATCTATCAAAGATATGTTTCCTTGAATAGTTAATTGTGCTGTTCCAAAAATCACAGAGAAAGAACAAAAGGCTCATTAATCCAACCCTGCAACCGAGGAAGTGTAGGAATCTTGGAGTACATCTTTTTGGCTTAAGTGGCCAGGGGAGACACATTGCCAGTGACCTCCAGGGAGCCTATTCCCTAAGGAAACTTATCTTCCATCTAGTAACACAATCTATTGATATGCTACATTGACGACGCTGAAGTAGGTGTAGCAAGATTTATTTAATTAACCTAGAGCACAATGCTGGGCAATATTTACTCCATACTAAACCTCCAAGACCACAAAGTTTCCTACTATTTAGATTTCACCCATTATACTTGCTTTTAGTCATATTTTAGGTCTGGGTCTTAGCTCCAGCTCCACGTGGTTCTAAGACCTCTCCTGTCTGTTCTCCTCCTCTCCTTTCCTGCCTCTTTCTTCTTCCTCCCACTCTGGACCAGGATGTCCCAACCTATCCTCTCCATTGCTCAGCATTGTGGCTGGTTGTTTTATAGAATATACAAAGAATGAATGGTGGCATATTTACACAAACTTGAGACAGGTAATGCTTAGAATAAGCAATGTCCAGACTGAAACCAGGTAGTGGGAGGAAGAAATCAGCTTTTGAATGAACAAGGGTAAATTGTATACATTCCAAAAGAACATTATACCAACTATTTTATTTATTTATTTATTTATTTATTTATTTATTTATTTATTTATTTATTTATGTTTATTTAATGCAGTGTTCTGCCTGCACACCAGAAAAGGGTACCAGATCTTATTATAGATGGTTGGGAGCCACCATGTGGTTGCTGGGAATTGAAGTCAGGATCTCTGTAAGATCAGCCAATGCTCTTAACCTCTGAGCCACCTCTCCAGCCCTGATTCCATTGTTCTTTAGTTCATGTTCCTTAAATTTTCTAAAACATAAATGAATGTGTAACAAACATCTGTAGGAGGCATTGATTTTTAAGGAAGAAAATGAAAAGATGATTCACAAATGCCTTGATGATTCTTTACTATGATTACACATAAATTTGAATGAATACTGCTGACTTTATCTCAATGGCTCATGTCACCATATGGTGAATTAAATTTATCATTGTGTTTTCAGGATGATGTTTCTTATTCAAGGCCAGTAGGAGGCTATATGCTGACTTAGCTGATCTAACTGGATGAATGAGCAAACAGCAGCTTTTCAGGGGGAGGTGGGGAGGCCAGCCTTGAACTTGTGATCCTCTTGTCTCAGCCTCCTGAATGCGCGGGTAACCAGGCTTGGGCCACTAAAGTGAGAACATTGAAGCACATGGTACATTTATCTGTTTGGGGGGATTATCACATTTTGAGATTTTCAAAGTTTTTATGTATAACATATTTTACACATTTAAAAAGTTATTAAAATGTATGCCTTTGCCATGTCAGGCAACCTCTAACCAACTGTAATTCCAACTTCATGGGATCCAGGGTCCTATTCTACCCTCCATGGACAAACACACACACACACACACACACACACACACACACACACACACACACAAACACAAACACACACACACAGGGACATATGTGTTTTTTAAAAAGTAAATGTGCAATCATCCTCACAACTAGAAAAGCACATTTTTAAGAGGTGCAGCTGAGAGACTCCATGATAATGTGGCCTTGATATGCAGAATATTTCCTTACGTGTTTTACACCTTTCTTCTTAAGTAAAAGTTTTTCACATGTTCTCTATACAAAATAAAAATAGAACCCTGTGACTCCCCACAATACCTGCCCTGCGGATCTTCTGTAGTTAATTCCTGCCTTCTTTGATTTCTTTTATTTCAAACCCATTAAGAATTTCTTGCGATGGAGATTTAAAAAAATGAAATAAAATGAAATTTCACATCTTTCTCCCATCTCTATTTTTTTAATAAACAGTACTGCATGCCATCCTTTTGAATGGAACTCAACAATGGGTTACAGGCATGTGCCAGCAGGTGTGGTTCTTATTTTTTGTTTTAATATTATTATTATTATTATTATTATTATTATCATCATCATTATTATTCATCTTTTGGCTTTTTGAGACAGGGTTTCTCTGTGTAACCCTGGCTGTACAGTACTTTCCTTGTAGATCAGGCCTGCCTGGAACTCACAGAGATCCACCTGCCTCTACTTCCTGAGTGTTGGGATTAAAAGTGTGTGCCACCATGCTTGTCAAGATTTTCCTATAGCCTGGGTGAAGTCACACTGTGTGACTTAGGACATGTCCAGAGTTGTGAGTGAAGAGCTGGGAGGGAATGCAAGCCCTTGTTTTTGGAGACAGGGTTTCGCTGTGTGACTTTGCGTGTCCTGGACTCACTTTGCAAACCTGGATGACCTGGAACTGACACCTGCCTGTGTTTGGCCCACTGACAGTCAGAGGTGTGTGACACCATACTTGGCTTTTTGTTATAATCTTTAAAAATGATTTATAATCTCTGATTATGTGTCTGCCTTCCTGAGACCATCCTTGTTTTGACTGGGAGAGTCAGCACTCACTAAAAGAAAGGGGGCAGGGACCCCAGGATTCATTCTCCAGTGAGCAGGGACTGGCTAGGCTTTGGCTGAGCAGGAGAATTTAAACTGGACACATTTAAACTGAAATTAAGCTGAGGCTGAGTGTGCAATAAACTAGCTTTACTTACTAATGGAGGGTTGTGCTTTTTTCCCTCTCTTAAAAAGTATAAATCCCATCTATTTGTTTGTTTTTATATGTCTGACTGTTTTGCCTGCATGGGTAGGTGTGCAAGCCATTCTCCTGTGGACCAGGAGAATGCCTGGTGCCTGAAGAGGCCAGAAGAGGGAGCTGAATGCCCTGGAACTGGAGTTAAAGATGGGATGAGCTACTAGGTGGGGAACAGACCTGGTCCTTTGCAAGAACAAGTGCTTTTATCTCCCGAGACATCTCTATAGCCCCTGATCTATAAAAGGCATCCATGATCTTGTTCTCAGTGTTGTGGCATATTGGTAGAAATCTTACTATATTGACCCTAAATCTAGAAGGCTGTCACTGAAATTTCTGGGATCTTGTGACACTCTGTAGCCAGCATGACCTTGCCCCCAGTGTTATAGGGGTCAGTCAGGAAATTGGCCAAGACACTGCAGAACACCAACATGCTGGGTGTTGGTAGGCTGGCTTCTGTAAATCAGTCAGGAAACTTCTAGCCAGGAATGTCATGGTGGATGCTCTTCAGGGACAGGACAGCTGGATGTCCCAGAACACAGTAGAAAGCAGTAGTTTTGTCCTTGTTGAATATGATAATTGCCATGGCCCAGAAACATAGATTTGGGTCAATCCAAATTCCACGTTCCAATGTGCAGGCAGTCCCATGAAATATTTATACTATTAGAACAGCCATAAATGCTCTTAAGTTAGACCTTAGAAAAGTAGGTTATGGCAAAGCATAGAAAACTAAGTTATGGGACTCCAATGCCATCAGGTGAAATTCTTAACACCGGGCCTGCCAGACGGTTGTGTTCTAGTTAGCACACTGTTATAGTTATTGATCAGTCCTAGAACACTAGGTCCAACAAAGAGGCTGACAAGGAATGGCTAACAGGGCCTAAAGATGGCCCAAGACAAATTGCTATTAGGCTCTGGACACACATCTCCACATCACTCCAGGTCTGATCTGTCAGTCAGACTCTGTAAAGATGATTCCTCTGTGGGAATCCTCATTCCAATGATGAGGTGGGCAGTCAGGTTCAGGGTGTGCAACTCTGTCAACATAAGGGAGACATTCCCATCCCACCAAACTCCACAGATGACAAGTCGAATCCCAGAGCAGATGAAGAGGACAGGCAGGTGACTGATACCTGCAACCACCTCAGTGTTCCTGAATTAGAGTAATATTCACACACACACAGCAACATTCTCTCTCTGTCTCTGTCTCTCTTTCTCACACACACACCCCAAATGAACCATGAAAAGAGCATCAGAGTCGCTTGCTGGGTGATGCAGATGACTGTGCTGTAGTGGCCAGTGAAGAATAAATAGCAGAGGAAGCAACAGCAGAAGATGATCGAGAGATGGCTTAGGATTCTAGGATTGTTCTCGAAAATGGGGCAATGCTTAGTACTTCAGGAAATGACCTGAATGAACAGCAGTGATAACAGAGAAGCACAGAGGTAAGCCAAAGCCATGACCAGGGGACCTTAAAAGGTGGGGCAGATCACTTGTTTGGGGAAGTGGGCTTATGTCACGGGCACACATTTTGATATTTTGTAGAGAAGAAATTGTCAGGCTCCAATTTTCCAGAAATCAATGAAATTATTGACATGTTTATTGTTATTAATAAAAGAGTGAAGAAAAAAACATGAGGGATACATGTCGGTGCAAAGATGTTCACTCACACAGAAATACCATAAAAGCATGAAACCAGAAGCCATAATGTACATAAAGGAGCTGTATATATATAATAAAAAGCCTTGAAAACCCACAAACATGTCCTTGAGTTTTTCTGTTGCTACTCAAGGGGCCAACCTGTTAGCCTGTTAGTCTGGTTTGTTGCCCCAATAAGCCTCTCTTGGAGAAACTTAAGTTTTATATGTATTGTTGTTATTATTATTATTATTATTATTATTATTATTATTATTATTATTTAAATTTAAAGAGATATTAAGTGTTCTTTCTGGAGGGAGAGAAACTTTATTGATGATCCATGGTGTAGTTCTTGTTTTTTTTTTTTTTTTTTTTTGAAATATTTATTATTTGTGGAGTATTCTGCCTGTATGCCAGATGAGGGCGCCAGATCTTACTACAGATACTTACGAGCTCCCATGTGGGTGCTGGGAATCGAACTCAGGACGTTTGGAAGAGCAGCCGGTACTCTTAAGTTCTGTGCCATCTCTCCAGCCCCCTTATTTCTTATTTTTATTTTTAATTGTTATTTATTCATTTTACATCCTTGTCGTAGACCCGCCCCTACTCTCCTCCCAGTCCTACCCTCCCTGTTTCCCCTATTACCCCTTACCTGGCTCCTCAGAGAACAGGATAACCCCCCTCCCCTGTGCCCACCAACCCACGCCAGTATATGAATTAGCATCAAGACCGAGCTCATCCTCTTCTCCTCTGGCCTGGGGAGGCAGCCCCGACAGGGTTAAATGATAGAAAAGCTAGCTTATGGGTCAGGGTACATTTCATATGTGTGTTGGACCTGCTTTGTTTACAAGGTCTTGTTACCCTCATGCACTTCATCCCCTCTGGCTCTTACACTCAGCACATAGTGTTACTTGAGCTGTTAGGGGAGGGATTTGCTGGAAACATCTCATTTAGGGTGGTAAGGTCCAAGGCCTCTCACTGTCTGCGAATCAACTGGATGTGGGTCTCTGTATTTGTTCCCATCTGCTGCAGGAAGTTTTCTATGATGGCCGAGCAGGCACTGATCTGTGAATACGGCTGTGCTCCTTTAGCACAACTGTAGCATTTACGTTTCTCTGATGTCCCTGGCCTGTGTAGACTCAGGCTCCTGGCCAACCAAGCCATGTTGGATCAAGGTTCCTTTTTGTGAAGTGGGCCTCCTGAAACTCAACCAGATATTAATTGGTCACCTCCATGAAATTTGTGCCACAAGCACACCAGCAACTCTTGTAGGCAGGTTACCACTGGAGAGTGAAAGGTGTATGGCTGGATTGGTGTGTACTTTCCTCTTTATGGTGAATGTTAAGGGGAACATGAGCACCCACAAGCATGCATGCCATGTCTTCAATGTCTTATGTATTGTTGAAAAAGCAGGCACTTGAGAATAACTATAAAGTTATGCTCCAAGAATCTGACACTTGGTGGAAATTAAACTTTCAGGAGTTAGCATGGCTCCTCTTCATTTTCCTAGTTCCTCCTATACCCTGTTATTTTCAGGTATTTCAGACCGAACAAAAAGCAACTTATCAGGCTGGAAATGGACTGTAGTTTTCAGGTTAGATATAGCAGTAGCATAAAATTTGGTCAGTGGTGAATTATACTTATCTGTGTGCATTATTATAAATATCTAGATTGCAACATGTTTATATTCAAGAATGGACTTACATGTAGTACAGGGATTTTATGTAGATAATTCACAGTATGATTGCTTAAAACTCTTCAAAAATTTACTGTTATTTCATTCACTTCCTTCTTTTATATTTATCCTCCTTCATAATTAGAGTACCTCCCCTGGTTTATCCCAATCAGATCAATTGTACCTGCCATTGTATTGGTTACCCACCATGCCTTCTTGTTTCTACAGTTATTCCATGATGAATACTCACAAACCAACATTTGGAGCTAGATGCCCCAAAGGAGAGAATAAAAGATATTTGTCTTCTGGATATAGGTTACCTAAATTATGTTTTTTTTTTTTTTACTTACATCTATTTATATGTATGATATTTATCATGTTAAACATATTTATGACTTTCCATTTCCTACCTATTGTGAATAGAATAGCAATGAAGGTTACTGAGCAAATATTGTAGAGTGGGATGTCAAGTCATTTTTAAGTATGTCAAGGAAAAGAAAGCAGAGTCAGGTAGCAAATTTATAATTTTTGTTGAGAAAATTCTCTACTCTGATTTCTGGAATGGCTCAACTGTTTAAAAGACACACCACCAACCCCTTTCCAGAAATTGATTTTCATGCTTGGTCTATAGAAGAATCTCAGATATCACCTAAAGCCCTGTATATAACAGGGCTAAAAACTCCCTAAAATAACAAAGAAAACAAGTATTTGTTCATGTACTATTTATCTCAATTACTTTCATGTAATTACATTTTGAATATATATATCTTGTCCAAAAATTAATAAATAACATGCATAACTTACTAAAATGTGTTTTCAGCAGCAGCTTCTATTCTAAAATAGATTGTGATTGTTCGACAAAGTGAGGGGATCTTATTTCTGTTTAAATATACATTTAAGAAAATAGTTATTTAAAAGTGGGTAAATAATTTAATTTCAGTATACTAATGGGTTTTATTAGAAAAAAGAAAACTAATACATCAAAATGATCAATTTTTATTTGCTATTTTTTGTTTTTAATACATCTCAAAGAGTTTTTATCGGGTCTTAAAAGAATAATGTAGCACTTAGGGAAGAAGATGCACCCCAGCAGCCCTGCACTAGAGGCCAATATGGAGAAGACCTCCACAGCCATGATGGCTTTGCCCTTGGTGCTCTGGTAGACAGGGATGAAGGTGACCCAGACACTGCAGAACACCAGCATGCTGAATGTTAGGAACTTGGCCTCATTGAATGTGTCAGGCAGGTTCCTTACCAGGAAAGCCACAGTGAAGCTGCCTAAGGCCAGGGTCCCTAAGTAAGCCAGCACACAGTAGAAGGCAGTGACTGAGCCCTTGTTGCATAAAATGATGACATGAGCATGTTCAGAGTGTTCATCTGTGTCAATATAAGGAGGTGAGGTTCCCAGCCAGACTGCAGAGAGAATAAGTTGGATCAGGACACAGATAGGGATGACAGCATTATAGATGCCTGAGACAAACAACCTTCTCATTGTTCTTCCTGGTTTCATGACCCTAAAGGCCAGAATTACAGTTATAGTTTTTGCCAAAATGGTGGAAATAGCCAAGGTGAACACAAGTGCAAATGTTATTTGTTGCAGTATGCAGGAGACATTGTTTGGGCGTCCAATGAAGAGAAAGGAACAGAGGAAGCAGAGGAGGATGGAGATGAGCAGGGTGTAGCTGAGAGTCCTGTTATTGGCCTTAACAATGGCTGATTCTCGGTGTTTGAGAAAGACTCCCAAAACTGCAAGGGTGCTGACAGAGAAGCACATAGCTGTGCATGCCAGTGCCATGCCCAGAGGATCCTCAAACGAAAGGAAGGTCACTGCCTTGGGCAGACAGTGGTTTCTCTCAGGGTTTGGGTACTCATGACTTGGGCAAGTGATGCACACCTGTTGGTCTGTATGGAGAAATTGGATCAACATTTCACCTTATATAAATATCTATTTGTTGCACATTTAAAGTGTTTTCCAGTGATGTGTGTATTCTGGTATATTCTGCTTCCTGTTACTGCCAAGTACATGAAATCTTTATAATTCACATTTTTACTGTTTATCTTGTTTAATAAAAAATAAGCTTTCTTCTCAGCAGCTTATCACTGTTTCTCAAGGACAGTAAAATCTATTTTACTCGTATTCAGATAAAGTAATACTGTCAAGTGAGCCTTCAAATCTTTTTTTTTTTTTTTACTTTGAGTTTCTAAGTATGTGTACATTGTATTTTGGTGACATCAATGTATAAAAATACTTCCTTGTTTCCATCATCATGGGTTCTTCTCATTTTTCTTGTTACTCACTGTTTCAGTGGATATTTGTTATCTCACTCCTATAATTTTTCTAAGGTAATATAGGAATAAGTTAGGTCTCACCTCTATGACCTATGGAACAGTTCTGATTTGGTGATAAATATACAGCCCTTGCATCAACAAACTCCAGCTATAATCACAGACCAATAATTACCTATCTCAGCTGTGGAAGTTTCAAATAAATTTCTATAGTCTTTGACATCCTTTGACTCAGGACAGGACTCTTTGTCTTTCATTATTAATTCCAGAATAATCCTGGGAATTGTTCTAATTTTCACTCTTGTTCTTCCAGTAATATTCTGAAGACTGAAAAATGACCTGCATGTCATAAATAACATAAATCTAAAAAATGTTAAATCACAAAGGGAGAATGGCAGAGCCATATTCACTGAAATTGTTGAGAGTCATGAGCCAGTATAGTTGCTTAGTGCTATTCCAGCAAAGCTGAGATTGTTACAATTGTTCTATCTCTAACTTCTGGGTTTTTTTTAATTGTTTGTTGCATTACTGGGGACTTTCTGCACTTTGATTCAATTTCTGTTCTTTTTTTTCTACATAAAAATATGTCTGAGTCATTTTTTAATTAGGAATTTTTAATTATTTATAGTTTATTCACTTTGTATCTTAGCTGTAGCACCCTTGCTCATGCCCTCCACACCTTCCCACACTCATATACTCCCATACCCCTCTCCAAGTCTGTTGATATGGAGGTCTTCCTCCTCTTTCCTCTAACCCTAGCCTATCAGGTCTCATCAGAGCTGGCTGCATTGTAAGGGGAACATGAATGCCTCTGAATTAAACTCAGTGGCTGGCTCTTTGATCACCTCCCCTTAACAGGGAGCAGCCTTACCAGGTCATAGAGGAAGACAATGCAGCCAGCCCTGATGAGACCTGAGCTTTATGAAAATACTAAACTTAACTTTATCTGTCCACTGTTTGAAAATCTTCTTTATGCCCTGGAAATTATTAAGCAGAGTTAAGCAGATAGAGAGATGAGACCATTATTTCAGGAGTTTTCTTGGGGTATGTGCCCCTAAATAGTATATTGGTGCAGGGTAATCAAAGGCAATATGCATACCCTGAGAGGCCTGGAGATTCATGTATAGGTTTAAGATCTTTTATTATAGACTTAGAGCTCCCTGAAAATGTAGTTTAAAGATAGAAGGTCCCAGAGGATACACTCCTGACGGAATACAACTTAGTAAATAAGATAGATTGACTTAAATAAACTTTTTCTAGTTTGTAGCATAAATAATGATGCATATAGTAAAAAAGATATTTCTTTGTATTTGCTATGCATAAAAAGACCAGTTAAAATGTCTTTTTGTTTCTCTGGACTGCACTCATACTTCAAACAATACCAGCCTAAAAGCAGGCTTTCACATATTAAATGTGTTTTCTGTGAAGGAGACATTCTTTAGATTCTTTAAAGTAGAGTTATAGGGCTAATTAATAATGATAATCAAATATGTTTTGTGTATACTTTTTAAATTGTAACTGAACTTTTAACCCTGGATAATGAAAAAAATAATCAAACACACATTCTGTACCACTTGCATAATCATTAATCTGTGTTTGTACTGTGAAACTTGTATAAACAAGAAGAGCCTTGTCAACAATAAGTCAGATCCAAAGAAAGGACTTAATGTTATAAGTCAGCTGCTAGATTCCACTGACCACATCAGCTGACTAACTCCCTCTCATCATTGACCCCTCATCTGCTCTCTGGAGCACCCTGTAGGCAAAAACTTCTTCTTTCCATGCCCAGGATTGCCCCACATAAAGGCTCCTGGCACAAGCTCACAGAGAATGAACTGCCAAAAGTAAAGCATGCAAGGGACAGATATGGGATTTCTGCACATATATAACACTTGTGCAGCTTTGTCTTTATGGGGACACCTAAGAGCAAGACCAAAGCTTTCTCTGACTCTTTTGTTGCCTAATTTGACTGCCTTGTGTAGCCTCAATAACAGAAGTTGTGCTTATTCTTATTGCAACTTTATATGCCAAGGCTGGTTGATATCCATGGGGGACTTCTTTTTTTGGAAAGAAAGGGAGGAGGGGCACATTGGGTTCGGAGGGTCTGAGAGGAGAGGTGTGAGCAAATGCTGTGATAGTACACGAATTAATTAATAATATAATAAAAAGAAATAATAACTTTGTAATAGAAATGAATGAAACAGACACAAAGAACACAATACATAGAATTAACCAAAGGAAGAGCTGTCTCTTTCTGAAGATAAAGAAAATTGACAGACCTGTATCTCAAGTAAATTAAGGAAAAAATAGAGTACTCAAATTAACAGATTCAGAAATTACAGAAAAACTTTACTACAGAATTCAATGAAATTCAGAATATTCTAAGGAAATATGTTTAAAACATACTATATTCTAGTCAGCTTAAAAGTGGTCATGAGATGGATAAGTTTTAGATTTGTTCAAACAACCATTAGTCAAAGTTGAATTCAACAACAATTCAGCAACCTAATTAAACCTAAATAGACCCAAGTGTAAATTCAAAAAATTACAAAAGGCTCCCACCAAAAAAGAAAAGGATGAAAGTTCAAACAAGGAGAATCCAAGATGGTGGAGACTAGTGTGCACCTTATCTGAGGGGCAGAAATGCAGAGACTCTGAGACCAGTGTATGGACAGGTGGCCAGATCCATAGAATCAACTTTGCTGCTTCCTGTTCTGAACAGGTCATCCACGAAATGGAGTCCATCTGATACAGGCCCTCTGTGGCCATCTCACAGAATCAGGAGTAGCAAAATTTGGGCCACCTGCCCCTTCATATACTCCAGTGAGTTTGGATCCCCATATCCAGGAACTGTTTGCTCTAGAAGCCAGAATTTGGATCCCTTCTGCTCCCTGTAGGGCAGCTTCAGGTTTACTGGGAGAGCATCTAAGCCACCAAGCTACTGTTTTACTGGTCACCCTGTGGACACCATGTGAACAATAAAATTACAGGGATGGCAGATACAAGAAGGCAGAGCTCAGAGGAATCTGAGTACAGGGAGCACAGTTTGGGGCAGGCTTGTAAGCAGCAGCCCAGCTTTATTCTGAGGAATCCCACAGACACAACCTGAGGCACCTGCACCTTGCTAATGATGACCACCAGTACCTGAACTCCAAAATTTATGGTTCAGTGCATGCACACCCTTGTCCTTCAATTCACCAGTCCCTACATATTTGTGTCCATACACTGCCATGTGCCCTGCCCTTCAAGATGCTGGCAACTGAACTGCCAGTATCCATTCCTGAGCAACTGTACATTTGACATCTTCCTGAATACTACTCTAAACTCCAAAGACAGGAGGATCCAGTCTTTGGTATACTTTTCAGGAAGAAACAGGTAAGTCTACAGAGAACCAGATGGCCAAAGGCCAGCATAGAAACACAGTCAACAAAAACTGGGACATCCCGGCTCCACCAGAACCCACCCCTGAGAGCAATGGTTATTCTAATACAGCTGAAACACAGAAAAGGGACATTAAATCTATGTTTATGCAGTTATTATAGACATATAAAGAAGAAAAGAACAAATGTCTCAAAGAAATATAGGGAAATAGAGGGCAAACAGAGAGACCATCAAATACAAGAAACCACAATTAAACAGGTGAAGGAAATTATTAAAATTATTCAATTCTTGGAAATGGAATTTGAATCAATAAGAAAACACACAGAAAACCCTGCAGATGGAATACGTAGAGAAGAGATCAAGTACCACAGAGATAAGCATCACCTACAAAATACAAGAAATGGAGGAGAGAATCTCAGTCATTGAAGATACAATTGAAGAAACTGATCTATCTCTCAAAGAAAACATACAATCAGAAAAGTTCAAGGACGCCATGAAAATGTGAGACCTAAGAACAATAGGAATAGACTAAACAGATGATTCCAGGCTCCAAGGTGCAGAATATATTCTTAATAAAAATCATAGAAGAAAATTTCTCCAACCTTAAGAAAGAGATAACCTTAAACATACAAGAGGCTTACAGTACACTAAATAGACTAGAACAGAAAAGAAAATTCTCTTGCCATAAAATAATCAAAACAATAAATCTACACAATGAAGAAAAAATATATCAAAAGCACAAAGGAAAAAGATCAAGTGACATATAAAGGCAGACCTATTAGGACCACACCAGACTTTCCAAGAGCCTATGAAACCCAGAAGACCCTGGGGGGATGTCATGCAGAAGCGAAGAGACCACAGATGCCAGAGCAGACTACTGTACTCAGCAAAACTTATATTCAACAGAGATGGAGGAAACAAGACATCCCATGAGAAAACTAAGTTTAAACAATGTCTGTGCACTGTCCCTCACTTTGAGAAGGTACTAGAAGGAAAACTCCAACTCAATGAGATCAACTACACCCACAAAACACACGATATAGATAAGATCAGAAGAAAAATCAAAAGAAAACAAGCACATAAATACACTATCTGCAATAACACCACAATAAAAGGAACTGAAATTGATTGATGACTAGTATCTCTCAACATCAATGGAGTAAGCAATCCAATAAAAAGACACATGCTAACAGAATAGTTATGAAAACAAAATCCTACTTTCTGCTGCATACAATAAACACACTTCAGCCCCAAAGATACACACTACCTTGGAGTAAAGTGCTAAAAAAAGATTTTCCAATCAAATGGAACCCAGGAGTAAGTGTCACTACCATCTTAATATGTAATAAAATAGTCTTCCAAATGAAATTATTCAAAAGAGAAGTGAAGGATACTTTGTCCTCATCATAGAAAAATCCACCATGAGGACAACAATATCTTGAACAACTATGCCCCAAATAGAAGGGCACCTGCATTTGTAAAAGAAACATTATTAAAACTTCAACCACATATCAGTCCCAACACAGTAATAATGGTAAACTTCATCACCTCACTCTCACCAAGTGACAGATCATTGTCACAGAAGCTAAACAGTGAAATAATGAAGCTTATATAGGTCATGAATCAAATACCTAATAGAAGTCCTCAAAAATGGTCACCCAGACACAAATATGTCTTCTTCTCTGCAAATCAAGGAACTTTCTCCAAAATTGAACATATATTCAGGCAAAAAACAAGTCTTAACACATACAATAAGACTGAAATAATCCCTTGGATCCAATTACAGAACCATGTAAATCTGGACCATTCTAAATCTGGACCTCAACAATGACAGAAAGAGCAAAATGCCTACACATACACATGGAACCTGAACAATTCTACTCAATAACAGGTGTCATAGAAGAAATAAAAAAGTAATTAAAGATGTCCTAGAATTCAATGAAAATTAAGGCACAACACGCCCAAACATATGGGACACAATGAAAGCAGTGATAAGAGGAAAATTCATAGCACTAAGTGCCTTCATATAGGAATTTGAGACATCTCATACAAGCAATCTAATAACACGACTGAAAGACCATGAATAATACAACAAGATGTAGACAGGGCCAAGAGGAGTAGAGGGCTGGAAATAATCAAATTCAGTGCTGAAATCAATATACTAGAAATGAAATGATTCAAAGAATCATTGAAACCAAGAGCTGATTCTTTGAGAATATCAACCAGAGAGACAAACTCTTAGCCAAAGTAACTAAAAGGCAGAAAGACACTATCCAAATGAACAAAATAAAAAAGGAAAAGGGTGATAGAAGGACAGAAATCGTAAAAATCGAAGGAATAATTAGGTCTTACTTCAAAAGTCTATACATCACAAAAACTTAATATCTATATAAAAATGGACAATTTTCATGGTAGATTCCACTTAGCAAAGTTAAATCAAGATCAGGTAAATAAAACATCCTATCTTCCCCAAGGAAATAGAGGAAGTTATCAAAAGTCCCTATCCAAAAAATCCCAGGGCCAGATGGTTTCAGCTCAGAATTCGACCAGACTTCAAAGAAGAGTAAATACAAATAGTCTTCAAACAATCCCACAAAATAGAAATAGAAGGAACATTAACAAATTAATTCGATGAAGACGCAGTCATGTCACAGTCAAGACCCAAGAAAGACATGAACTTCAGACCAATTTCCATCATGAACAATGACACAAAAAACTCAGTAAAATACTCACAAAACAAATACAAGAACACATAAAAGATATCATCCACCACTGTCAAATAAGCTTTATCCCAGGCATGCAGGAGTGGTTCAGTCTATAGAAATCCATCAATTTAATCCACCACATAAACACACAGAAGGAAAAGAATTCCATGATCATTTCCATAGATTCCAAAAATCCAATGCCTGTTTATGTATAAAATTTTGGAGAGATCAGGGTCACAAAGCACATACCTAAACATAGTAAAGTCAATATACAGCAACCCTATAGCCAACATTAACCTAAACAGAGAGAAACTCAAATCAATCCCAATTGAGGACTTCTATTAGGTATTTGATTCATGACCTTTGTAAGCTTCATTATTTCACTGAAATCAGGAACAAGGCAATGATCTCTGCTCTCTCCATATCTTTTTATCATAGGAATTGAAGTCCTCTGTCACTCTTCAAGGAATTTAACCTATGATAGCATTAGATCTTAGAATATAAAGAATATTTAATTTTCAACATTTGATCATTTCCAATAATACATAAAAAAATTCTGTTTGTATTATGGTTTTCTAAGGATTGGCCTTTTTAATAGAATAAATAGTAGATTCTCATCATTATATTAATGTATTTTCCTTCTGACTTTTTATTTTTTTGTAAAAATTTTCATTTTAAAAATAATATAATT
This sequence comes from Meriones psammophilus, assembly GCA_036365155.1. Lineage (NCBI taxonomy): Eukaryota > Metazoa > Chordata > Mammalia > Rodentia > Muridae > Meriones > Meriones psammophilus. The sequence goes on along the minus strand of JAEOAE010004017.1, from coordinate 7,124 downwards.
ACCTCACTATGCCTCTTCTTTTCCATTTCTCTAAGTCATCTCCTGGACCCACCTTATATTTATTCACTCTCAAATACATAGGCTCTTTTCTCATTAAATGTGTTTGTGTCTTGGTGTGTGTGTTTGTATATAAAAATGCAACCTGCTCATTCCATATGATTTTACTTATATATGTTATCACACAGTTGACCACAACCCTAAAAAGGCAGCCATGTTTTCCTTTACAAAGACTGGCTTTTTTCTATTGTTGATACTGAAAATAACAACTGTGTTGTAAATGCAGTTCAGTTTCTTGTGCATTCAGAAACAATCAGATATGTAGTTTTCCTGGAGTTACTTTGAGGCAATAATCATTAGGTTTGTTAATCACAGAAATACAAATCTATCCTGGACAACTGGAGAACTCACAATTAATGGAGAGCTCATAGCATGGAACACTGCAAGAGCTGAGATGGCCATTCTGTGCACCCAAAGGCAGGTTTTTTTTTTTTTTAGGGTGCATATGACACAATAGCATGAGAATTGCCACTCTAAACTTCACACATCGTGTGGCTTCAGCAATGATTAAAAATGGATTCAGGGATGAGTGTTAGAGACATAGGGAACAGCACTACATTATGACACCAAGGTCACTTCTGAACTTTCCCCATCTCCATTCCCAAACAGTTTGAGTAAAAGTATTATTTTTCTACCTGTCTGGTTAGAAATGTGCTGCTCTGGACAAAATGCACAAGAAAAACAGCAGACCGGTCTTTCTTTTTGTAAAACTTTCCAGAATCCTGGACCACAGCTCTGTGTACATACAGATTGAGGAGTCTGAAGGCAACACAGAAAAACTGGTCACTTTCTGAACATCAGCTTAAAATAGTTTGGGCTAAATACATGTAACCTATGGAAATTGTATTTGTTTATGAGGAACTCTGAGGTTTTAATGTGGGAATGTAGAAAGGAGATTTTAAACTTACCATGCTTTCCAATACTAAATGTTCAACATCCCTTTATGGTGACCAAACCATGACTCACTACTGCCTAGCCTGTGTGAAATGTATAGGGCATCAACATATTCTCTTCTGTGATGCAGCAAGCCAGAACTCATTTTATTGTATGAATTTTGGAACAGTTAGTTTTTAAGACAAGAATCCAATCATACTTGCCTCCAAGCACACATGTTTTTACCTTTATATTTCCACTCTTGTAGTAACACCCATGCACTCTGATTCAGCTGCAAAAGGAATTTCAATTTTCTCATGAAAATGGTTTGGCCATTGGTGAATTATAATCTGTGACTTTTACCCTTGACTCCCAATGCTAGGGATTGTTCTATGCCTATCTTTTCAAATGTTAGTGACAACATCAAATCGGACTTTCATCAGTTGCATTCTTCATCACATAACTAATAAAAATCTAATGCAATTTTAGTTTGTTACAGGTTAGAAATTTTGTAGGACAGGAAATATTTTGATCTTAGACCTCTTTTACACCTTGGTTTGGATTCATTTTCTATCTAATGAATATGTACATATTTTTTTTCAATGCAGTTTATTCAGGAACCTTGAACAATCATCTGACCCTGGGGAAAGCCAGCCCACTTTAAATAGCCTCTGGGTAGCCAACCTCAGCATGCCACGTGGGCAATGCAGATAGGTCCACATACATGGAAGCAAGCCAGATCCTCAGCCTTAGCCAAATGTGGAGTTGTTTGTGACAGAGAGCACTCACCATCGGGAAGGTGGAAGGCGGAAACAAGCTCCATCTTTAAGGCGCGGCATTCCACAGCTCTCTACAGTTCCCCCTTTTTGTTTTAGACGCATCAGGCAAGAGTAGAGGTCTGATCTCTGATATTAGAAATAAATTGGGACTTTGTACTGATGTTCATTTAGGTGTCATCCACCCAAAGAGCATCAGACCCGTCCGATACCTTTTTCTCAGAGGCGGGACCTGGGGCATCAACCCGCATGCAATTAGACATGCTCTTCTCTGGGTCCAAAGTGGCTGACCCTGAGTACAGTGCTTAGCCTCTCATCCTGAGTGTAACATTTCAGCTCCCATGCTTGGGGAGACTGTCCTGCTTCAATGGCTGTAAAGGCCTGAATGGTCATGGCTGCATTACGCTGTTGTGAGACTCTAATCTTGCATATATACCACAGGCAAACCAAGGTGACCAACACCAGAAGGCCTGCTAACACTCCCATGCCCGCCCATTCCTTCAGATGATTCATGGCTGCAGCAATCCATGATGATAATCCTGTGGCTAGTCCTGCGTCCACTCTGGTAGAATTTACCATGACAATGGCCACTCTCAGCTGGTCCATCGTAGTATCGAATTCTCCAGTCCAATTACCTAAAATATAGCCAGACAATTGTTTAGACAGATTTTCAGCACAGGAAAAATTCTCATGTTATATGTTAGTGACTCAAAGTCCAGCATACTTTCATTGACAGCCAAGTTGAGCAATTTGCCATAGCGATTTGCTCTTGCACGAGGTCAATCCTCTGATTGAACACCATCAAGCCTCCTTTTAGTTGAGCATTAATTCCTTTTTGTGCATCTAAGGCATGAGCTACATTGGCTAAAAGGTTATTCAGGGTCTGAGCAGTCTGCCCAGTATGACTCATGGCTAATGCCGTGGTGGTAGCTCCAACAGCCGCCAATGAGATGGCAGTAACAATGGCAGCTGTAATTCCAAGATCCCTTTTCTGTCTGAAGAGAGTCATAGCGTGAGGGCATCAACGGGCACAGGCACCCAGCGAGGCATGTGAGTAACCAGCTAGTAAATTTACTAGCATTACAGCACTGGGCAAAAAAAGCAAGTATCATTACCACAATTACTTGGCTCTATCTGGCTAATAATGAATAAAAATGGGGGATGTAAACAAACAGGTGTGGGCTTATAGGAAATATTATGAGAAGCCTTAACCCCCTCGTTGGAACACCTGCATCAGTTCTAGAACTAGCAGTGGTGGTGTCCGAGGTCTGAGTAGGTTCAGGAGACCATTGCCCCCAGGGGCGAGACATGCTCCATGTAAATTGACTAACTCCATGTTTTCCTCCACTTTTGAAAGTCATTTAAGGTTCTTAAATTATTATTTTCCCTTTTTTTAAAATTTTCCATCAATTACACTTTATTCACTCTGCATCCCCCCATAAGACCCTCCCTCCCTTCCCAATCCCACCCTCCGTCCTCCCTCTGCATGCATGCCACTCCCCAAGTCCACTGATAGGGGAGGTTCTCCTCTCCTTTCTGATCTTAGTCCATCAGTTTACATCAAAAGTGGCTGCATTGTCCTCTACTATGGCCTGGTAAGGTTGCTCCTCCTCAGGAGGAGGTGACTAAACAGCAGGCCAGTCCGTTCATGTCAGAGGCAGCCCCTCTTCTCATTACTATGTAACCCAATTGGACTCTGAACTGCCCTGGGCTACATCTGTGCAGGGGTTCTGGGTTATCTCTATGAATAGTCCTTGGTTGGAGTATGAGTCTCTGGGGAGTTCCCTGTGTTCAAATTTTCTTGTTCTGTTGCTCTCCTTGTGGAGACCCTGTCCTCTCCAGCTCTTACTATTTCCCAGTTCTTATATAAAATTCCATTCACTCTGCCCAATAGTTGCCCATCAGGCTTAGCTTCTGCTTTGATAGTCTATAGGGCAGAGGCTTTCAGAGACCCTCTGTGGTAGGTTCCTAGGTTGTTTCCTGTTTTCTTCTTCTTCTGATGTCCATCCTCTTTGCCTTTCAGGATGGGGATTGGGCATTTTAGTTAGGGTCCTCTCTCTTGCTTAGTTTCTTTAGATGCACAGGTTTTAGTGGGTTTGTCCTATGTTGTATGTCTATATGAGTGAGTATATACCATGTGTGTCTTTTTGCTTCTGGGACAACTCACTCAGGATGATCCTTTCCAGATCCCACCATTTACCTGCAAATTTCATGATTTCCTTATTTTTCATTGCTGAGTAATATTCCATTGTGTAGATGTACCACAATTTCTGCATCCATTCTTCAGTTGAGGGGCATCTGGATTGTTTCCAGCTTCTGGCTATTACAAATAAAGCTGCTACAAACATGGTTGAGCAAATTTCCTTTTTGTGTGCTTGGGCCTCTTTTGGATATATGCCTAGGAGTGGTATGGCTGGATCTTGGGGAAGCACTATTCCTAGTTGTCTGAGAAAACACCAGATTGATTTCCAGAGTGGTTGTACAAGTTTACATTCCCATCAGCAGTGGAGAAGAGTTCCCCTTTCTCCACAACCTCTCCAGCATGTGTTGTCACTTGAGTTTTTGATCTTGGCCATTCTCATGGGTGTAAGGTGAAATCTCAGGGTTGTTTTGATTTGCATTTCCCTAATGGCTAATGAGGTTGAGCATTTCTTTAAGTGCTTCTCTGCTATTTGGTATTCCTCTACAGAATTCTCTGTTTAGCTCTGTTCCCCATTTTTTAAGTGGATTACTTGGTTTGCTGCTTTTCAGCTTCTTTAGTTCTTTATATATACTGGATATGAGTCCTCTGTCAGATAGAGGGTTGGTGAAAATTCTTTCCCAATCTGTAGGCGGTCGCTTTGTTTTGATGACGGTGTCCTTTGCTTTGCAGAAGCTCTTCAGTTTCATGAAGTCCCATTTATTGATTGTTGCTCTTAGAGCCTGTGCTGTTGGGGTTCTCTTCAGGAAGTTTTCCCCTGTACCAATGAGTTCTAGGGTATTCTCCACTTTTTTTTCAAGCCGATTTAATGTGTCTGGTTTTATGTTGAGGTCTTTGATCCACTTGGACTTCAGTTTTGTGCAGGGTGATAAGTATGGATCTATTTTCATTTTTCTACATGTAGCCATCCAGGTGGAACAGCACCATTTGTTGAAGATGCTATCTTTTTTCCATTGTATGATTTTGGCGTCTTTGTCAAATATCAGGTGTCCATAAGTGTGTGGGTTTATTTCTGGGTCCTCTGTTCTGTTCCATTGATCCACCATTCTGTTTCTATGTCAGTACCATGCAGTTTTTAAGACTGTTGCTCTATAGTACAACTTAAGGTCAGGGATGGAGATACCTCCAGAAGATCTTTTATTGTAGAGGATTGTTTTAGCAATTCTGGGTTTCTTGTTATTCCATATGAAGTTGAGAATTTTTCTTTCCAAGTCTGTAAAGAATTGTGTTGGTAATTTGATGGGCATTGCATTGAATCTGTATATTGCTTTTGGTAAGATGGCCATTTTTACTATGTTAATCCTACCAAGCCATGAGCATGGGAGATCTTTCCATCTTCTCATATCTTCTTCTAGTTCTTTCTTCAGAGATTTGAAATTTTTTTTCATACAAGTCTTTGACTTCCTTGGTTGGGGTTACTCCGAGGTACCTTATGTCATTTGTGGCTATTGTGAAGGGTGTTGTTTCCCTAATTTCTTTCTCAGCCCTTTTGTCTTTTTGTATACAGGAGGGCTACTGATTTTTTGAGTTAATTTTGTATCCGCCACTTTGCTGAAGGTGTTTATCAGCTGTAGGAGTTCCTGGTAGAGTTTTTAGGGTCACTCACATATACTATCATATAATCTGCAAATAGTGATAATTTGACTTCTTCCTTTTCAATTTGTATCCCCTTGATCTCCTTCAACTGTCTTATTGCTCTAGCAAGGAGTTCCAGAACTATGTTGAAGAGATATGGAGAGAGTGGGCAGCCTTGTCTTGTCCCTGATTTCAGTGGGATTGCTTTAAGTTTCTCTCCGTTCAGTTTGATGTTGGCTATAGGTTTGCTGTATATCGCCTTTACTATGTTTAGATATGTGCCTTGTATCCCTGATCTCTCAATACTTTAAACATGAATGGATGTTGGATTTTGTCAAAGGCTTTTTCAGCGTCTAGGAGATTATCATGTGTTTTTTTTTTTTAAATTTGTTAATATGGTGGATCACATTGATGGATTTCCATATATTTAACCATCCCTGCATACCTGGGATGAAGTCTACTTGGACATGGTGGATGATATCTTTGATGTGTTCTTGTATTCGGTTTGCAAGTATTTTGTTGAGTATTTTTGCATCAATATTCATAAGGGAGATTGGCCTGAAATTCTCTTTCTTTGTTGAGTCTTTGTGAGGTTTAGGTACCAAGGTGACTGTGGCTTCATAGAATGAGTTTGGTAATGCTCCTTCTGTTTCTATTTTGTGGAATAGTTTGAAGAGAGTTGGTGTTAGCTCTTCTTTGAATGTTTGGTAGAATTCTGCGCTGAAACCATCAGGTCCTGGGCTCTTTTTGGATGGGAGACTTTCGATGACTGCTTCTATTTCCTTGGGGGATATAGGACTATTTAATTGATTTACCTGGTCCTGATTTAGCTTTGGTAAGTGGAATCGGTCAAGAAAATTGTCCATTTCATTTAAATTTTCAAATTTTGTTCCTTATAGACTTTTGAAGTAAGTCCTAATGATTTCTTGGATTTCCTCAGTGTCTGTAGTTATGTCCCCCTTTTCATTTCTGATTTTGTTGATTTGGATGGTGTCTCGCTGCCTTTTAGTTAGCTTGGCTATGGGTTTGTCTATCTTGTTGATTTTCTCAAAGAACCAGCTCTTGGTTTCATTGATTCTTTGAATTGTTTTATTTGTTTCTAATTGATTGATTTCAGCCCTGAGTTTGATTATTTCCAGCCTTCTGCTCCTTCTTGGTGTGTCTGCTTCTTCTTTTTCTAGGGTTTTTAAGTGAGCCATTAAGTTGCTTGAATGCGCTGTCTCAAATTTCTTCTTGAAGGCACTTAGTGCTATGAACTTTCTTCTTAGCACTGCTTTCATTGTGTCCCACAAGTTTGGGTATGTTGTGTCTTCATTTTCATTGAGTTCTAGGAAGATTTTAATTTCTTTCTTTATTTCTTCCCTGACCCAGCTGTCTTTTAGTAGCAAGTTGTTCAGTTTCCATGTATGTGTAGGCTTTTTGCTATTTCTGTTGTTACTGAGGTCCAGCTTTATTCCATGGTGATACGACAGGATACAAGGGATTATTTCAATATTCCTGTATTTGTTGAGGCTTGCTTTGTGACCAACTATGTGGTCTATTTTGGAGAAGGTTCCATGAGGTGCTGAGAAGAAGGTAAATTCTTTTGTGTTTGGGTTCTGTAAATGTCTGTTAGGTCCATTTGATTCATTACCTCTGTTAGA
>JAEOAE010003767.1:0-44251 GCA_036365155.1 Meriones psammophilus | reverse complement strand
ACTGAGCTGGCGAGGCACAATAGCCCCTCCCAGTTTAAGACTAACCAGGGCCAAACCAGAGAACAGAGAGCTGGGTTACCCCATCACTGCTGATGTGACCACCCTGAAATCTCCAGCTGCAGCAAGACCTCAGAACCTGGCAGTGACAGCAGCACAGAACTAGTGGAGCACATCAAAGAAGCAGGGCCAAAGCAGAGAGCAGAGAGCCCGGATACCTAACTTAAAGAAAGAGATGTCCATAAATATACAAGAGGCCTACAGAACTCCAAATAGACTAGACCAGAAAAGAAACACATCATGTCACATCATAGTCAAAACACTAAATCTACAGAACAAAGAAAAGATAGTAAAAGCAGCAAGAGAAAAAGGCCAAGTAACATATGAAGGTAGACCTATCAGAATCACACCGGACTTCTCATCAGAAACTATGAAAGCCAGAAGGGCCTGGGCAAGTATCATGGAGACTCTAAGACATCACAAATGTCAACCCAGACTATTATACCCTGCAAAGCTTTCAATCAACATAGATGGAGAAAACAAAATATTCCATGACAAAACTAAATTTACACAATATCTACACAGCACACCATCCCTACAGAAGATACTAGAAGGAAAACTCCAATCCAATGAAAACAAATTCAACCAAGAAAACAGGGCATACAGATAATATCCCAACAAAAATGAAAAGAAAACAAGCAATGAAACAGGGTTAGATCACCGACTCCATTACAAAAGGAACTAACATGCATTGGTCACTATTATCTATCAATATCAATGGACTCAACTCACCAATAAAAAGACACAGGCTAACAGAATGGTTAAGGAAACAGGATCCAACATTCTGTTGCATCCAAGAAACACACCTATGCAACAAATATAAACACTACCTCAGAGTAAAGGGCTGGAAAACTGTTTTTCAAGCAAATGGTTCCAGAAAACAAGCTGGAATAGCCATCCTAATATCTAATAAAATAGACTTTCAACCCAAGTTAATCAAAAAAGATAAGGAGGGCCACTATATTCTCATCAAAGGAAAAATCCACCAAGAGGACATCACAATCTTGAATATCTATGCCCCAAATACAAGAGCACCAGCATTTGTAAATGAAACATTATTAAAGCTTAAATCATACATTGATCCTAATACCTTAATAGTGGGAGACTTCAACACTCCACTCTCACCAAGAAACAGATCAACCAGACAGACACCAAATAGGGAAATAAAAGCACTCACAGAATCCCTAAATCAAATGGACCTAATAGACGTCTACAGGTCATTTCACCCAAACTCAAAAGAGTACAACTTCTTTTCAGCACCGCATGGAACCCTTTCCAAAACAGACCATATAGTGGGTCACAAAGCAAGCCTCAACAGATACAAAAGGATTGAAATAATCCCTTGTATACTATCTGACCACCATGGACTAAAGCTAGACATCAACAACAACAGAAACAACAAAAAGCCGACACGCACATGGAAACTGAACAACTTACTACTCAATGACAGCTGGGTTAAGGAAGAAATAAAGAAAGAAATTAAAGACTTCCTAGAATTCAATGAAAAGGAAGGCACAACATACCCAAATTTATGGGACACATTGAAAGCAGTGCTCAGAGGAAAATTTATAGCACTAAGTGCCTGCAAGAAGAAATTCGTAACATCACATACAACCAACTTAATGGCCCAACTGAAAAACCTAGAAAAGAAAGAAGCAGATACACCCAAGAGGAGCAGACGGCTGGAAATAATCAAACTAAGGACTGAAATCAATCAATTAGAAAGAAATAAAACTATCCAAAGAATCAGTGAAACAAAAAGCTGGTTCTTTGAGAAAATCAACAAGATAGACAAACCCTTAGCCAAACTAACTAAAAAGCAGAGAGAAACTATCCAGATCAGCAAAATCAGAAATGAAAATGGGGACATAACCACAGACACTGAGGAAATCCAAACAATTATTAGGTCATACTACAAAAGCTTATATGCCACAAAATTTGAAAATCTAAATGAAATGGATAACTTTCTTGAAAGATTCCATCTACCAAAACTAAGTCAAGATCAGGTAGAAAGACTGAATAGCCCTATATCTCCCAAGGAAATTGAAGCAGTCATTAACAGTCTTCCCTCCAAAAAAAGCCCTGGACCAGATGGCTTCAGCGCAGAATTCTACATGACCTTCAATGAAGTGCTAACTCCAATTCTCCTCAAGCTATTCCACAAAATAGAAAGAGAAGGAACCCTACCAAACTCATTTATGAAGCCACAGTCACTTTGATACGTAAACCTCACAAAGATCCAACAAAAAAAAGAGAACTTCAGGCCTATCTCTCTTATGAACATTGATGCAAAAATACTCAATAAAATACTGGCAAACCAAATCCAAGAACATATCAAAGATATCATCCACCATGACCAAGTAGGCTTCATCCCAAGCATGCAAGGGTGGTTCAACATATGGAAATCCATCAATGTAATGCACTACATAAACAAACTGAAGGAGAAAAACCACATGATCATCTCCTTAGATGCCGAAAAAGCATTTGACAAAGTCCAACACCCATTCATGTTTAAAGTCTTGGAGAGATCAGGGATACAAGGCACATACCTAAAGATAGTAAAGGCAATATATAGCAAGCCTATAGCTAACATCAAACTCAATGGAGAGAAACTTAAATCAATCCCACTGAAATCAGGGACAAGACAAGGCTGTCCATTGTCCTCATATCTCTTCAACATAGTACTTGAAGTCCTAGCCAGAGCAATAAGACAACTAAAGGAGATCAAGGGGATACAAATCGGAAAGGAAGAGGTCAAAGTGTCACTATTTGCAGATGATATGATAGTATACATGAGCGACCCCAAAAATTCAACCAGAGAACTCCTTCAGCTGATAAACACCTTCAGCAAAGAGGCAGGATACAAAATCAACTCAAAAAAATCAGAAGCCCTCCTATATACCAAAGACAAAAAGGCTGAGAAAGAAATTATGGAAACAACACCCTTCACAATAGCCACTAATAACATAAAGTACCTTGGTGTGACTCTAACCAAGCAAGTGAAAGACCTGTTTGAGAAAAACTTCATGTCTCTGAAGAAAGAAATCAAAGAAGATATCTGAAGATGGAAAGATCTCCCGTGATCATGGATTGGTAGGATTAACATTGTGAAAATGGCCATCCTGCCAAAAGCAATCTACAGATTCAATGCAATTCCCATCAAAATACCAACTCAATTCTTTACAGACCTTGAAAAGAAGATTCTCAACTTCATATGGAGAAACAAAAAACCCAGAATCTCCAAAACAATCCTGTACAACAAAAGATCATCTGGAGGTATCTCCATCCCTGATCTCAAGCTGTACTACAGGGCAACAGTAATAAAAACTGTATGGTATTGGCATAGAAACAGAAAGGAGGATCAGTGGAACCGCATAGAATACCCAGAAATAAATCCACACACCTATGAATATTCGATATTTGACAAAGAAGCCAAATCCATTCAATGGAAAAAAGACAGCATCTTCAACAAATGGTGCTGGACCAACTGGATGTCTACATGCAGAAAAATGAAAATAGATCCATATTTATCACCCTGCACAAAACTAAAGTCAAAGTGGATCAAGGACCTCAACATAAAACCAGATACTCTAAATCAATTGGAAAAAAAAGTGGATAACAGCCTAGAACTCATTGGCACAGGAGACAACTTCCTGAACAGAACACCAATAGCACAGGCTCTAAGAGCAACAATCAATAAATGGGACCTCATGAAACTGAAAAGCTTCTGCAAAGCAAAGGACACCGTCATCAAAACAAAATGACTGCCTACAGATTGGGAAAGAATCTTCACCAACCCTTTATCTGACAGAGGACTAATATCCAGTATATACAAAGAACTAAAGAAGCTGAAAAGCAGCAAACCAAGTAATCCAATTAAAAAATGGGGAACAGAGCTAAACAGAGAATTCTCGACAGAGGAATATCGAATGGCAGAGAAACACTTAAAGAAATGCTCATCCTCATTAGCCATCAGGGAAATGAAAATCAAAACGACCCTGAGATATCACCTTACACCCATCAGAATGGCCAAGATGAAAAACTCAAGCAACAACACATGCTGGAGAGGTTGTGGAGAAAGGGGAACCCTCCTCCACTGCTGGTGGGAATGTAAACTGGTACAACCACTCTGGAAAGCTATCTGGCGCTTTCTAAGACAATTAGGAATAGTGCTTCCTCAAGATCCAGCTATACCACTCCTAGGTATATACCCAAAGTTCACTCAAGTACACAAATGGGATACTTGCTTAACCATGTTTATAGCAGCTTTATTTGTAATAGCCAGAACCTGGAAACAACCCAGATGTCCATCAATAGAGGAATGGGTACAGAAATTGTGGTATTTTTACACAATGGAATACTACTCAGCAATCAAAAAGGAGGAAATCATGAAATTTGCAGGCAAATGGTGGGATCTAGAAAAGATCATTCTGAGTGAAATATCCCAGAAGGAGAAGGACAAACATGGGATATACTCACTTATATAGACCTATAAGATATGATAAACATAATGAAATCTATACACCTAAAAAAGATAATCAAGAGAGCAGACATGGCATAAGATGATCAATCCTCATTTACAAAGACAGATGGGATGTGCATTGAACATATGACAGGAGTCTACTGAGTGCATCTGACTCATGACCAAACCTTTGGCAGAGTACAGGGAATCATAAGAAAAAAAGGGGAGTTAGTCTGATGGGGAAAGGATAGGAGTTCCACAAGGACCAAATATATCTGGGCACAGGGTCTTTTCTGAGACTGACATTCAACCAAGGACCATGTATGGATATAACCTAGAACCTCCACTCAGATGTAGCCTGTGGTAGCTCAGTAACCAATTGGTTTCCCAAAGTGAGGGTAACAAGGACTATTTCTAACAGGAACTCTACATGAAATAAAAATAAATAAACCTGTGTAAAATAGTTTTCTTTGTGGGCATGAGATTTTATGACTACTTGCTGCTCTTGTGGAGGACCCTGATTCATATCACAGTAGCCAGTTTTAGGTTCCAATAATATGTTACACCAGTTCTAAAGGATCCATGTCCTTCTGAAGGAGCCATGAACACAGTGGTACACACTCAAACATGTAGGCAAAACACTTGTAAACATAATGTAAAGATTAATATATATTTACAAAAATGTAAAAGGTAGTAACTAAAGATAAAGTGTTTCTATAAGTTTTCAGACTAAATCATTGAGTAGAGTTTCCTGGGTAAGGTAAGGCAGTGGGAAAAAGTAAGTTAAACTAGCATATAAAAGAGAGGAAAAGAGGATAGTAAGACATTTAAAAAATAATGTTCACTATGAGAGGACATTGAACTTTGGTGCAAATATGGGGGCTGAATTGTGTCACTCATGGCTTTTGTGCTTGCAGATGTGTTGTCAGAAGTTTCTTTCAAAACCTGTGGTAGGTAAGAGTCTAGGTGACCTTAATAGAGGTAGATTAACATAAATAATGAGCCTGAAGTCCACTGGGTTGTACTGAAGGAACAATTCTGACTTAAGACCAGCTATCACAGAAAATAAATGCTATTTGGCTGTACTGCATTATCTCTGAGGTCTATGGCTAGAAGCTATGTTAAGAGATGCTATTGATCAAAACCAGGCAATTAGCAACAACTTCCCCAGGGATTATTCCATACTAAACATTGAACTGTATGAATGTATGCATGTGTCAATGAGAAATCCTGGGAAGAGCTGTGTCTGAAAATAATGGCTATAAAAACTTCATTGATGTGGAAAAGATCAGAATATAGTAGTTCTAAGGGCTTACTACTGTAGTGCAGGCTATCTTCAGCACCCTACATAGCCTTTTTGGACACCTCTGAGATGTTGAAATGATATATCTATATCTATATCTACCTTCTATAGCTAATGAATAAAATCATTTTGGAATAAAATTATTTTGGACCCTAACACACCACTGGCTTCTGCCAATCTAAAAGACAAGAATGACATCACATAGCATCATGGGCATGTATGATAACTTGCCCCATCTTGATGTAACCTCCTCTCTGATATTCCAGTGATGCATTTGATTTATAGCTTTCTTTGTACTGTTACTATGAAAACTGCTGAAGGTGCTTCTACATTGTAACATGGAATGTGGGATAACAAAATGTGTTCAGAGACTCTCAGACTTATTCTACAATATATTCTCTCTTTTTTTTCCATTTTAGCTGAGGGCTGATGTTTTTCTTATAACATAAAAGCAATACTAAAGAATAAGCAATGGATTCAGTTGGCTATATCCTTATACTTATTCCTTTATATATGTGTGACAGGAACTCCACATGAGGGTCATCAGGGTCAATCAACATGTGCCCAAAACAGGCCTAAGGACCCTTAAGTACTCACCAAGGAAAAATGCATGGTCTGGACCTAGGTCCTCTACACACAAGTAGCTGATGTGCTGATTAGGCTTCATGTGGGCCTAATTACGGGAGTGGGAGATATCTCTGACATGAAATACCTTTTCTATTTGTTGATCACTTTCCCATGATGGAACTGCCTTAACAGACCACAGAGGAGATAGATGAAAAAGTCATCATGTGTCTAAAGGAGATTGATTGTGTAGGTATGGGTTAGAATAGGGGAGGAGGATTGCTAGAGGAGCGTGAGGTGTATGAGCAAGATGTAAATTGAATTAATTAATAAAAATGTTCAAATACAAATTATGGAAATAAATTTGATGTTCTCCATCAAACCCCTCAGAGAGTTCTACTGAATATGGATTTAAGGAATTTAATGAAAAAGGCTTTTTCTGACAGACTTCAAGTCAGTAGCTATGCCTATCCACAAATAAGATAGGCAGAAATGACCTTTTTTTTTTGATCATATTTCAACTCTGGTAATGTTGACAACTAAACTATGAATTGCCATATGTTTCACCAATCCATTCCTGCCCAACTTATGGACATTGTTGAGTTAAATGCCCTATTCTCCTGACAAGTTAGGTTACTTTTTCCAAATTTCTGTCCACAGAAAAAAATCTTTCAGACCTCACTTGTCTGGTGTTTGAAGGCTGCTAATATTCTGTGTGGCAGCTGAAGTCTTAATGTTGTCTTGGGTGACATCCAAACACTGTCAACCTCTGCTCCCTACAAAGTCTTTGAGATTGCCATGGAGGATCCCAGACTGAGTGTCCAGGTATCCCTTAAGTCTGTCATTTTGACTCACATAGAGACAATTTGGATTATACTTCCTGCTCAAATTTACCCCTCTTAGATCTCTTGATATGTTGACAGCAAGTTGTCACTGTAGAAGTTTAGCAGAGGTAATTAAACCTTAGGTAGCTCCTCTGAACAATGCTGCAGATTCATGGTTAGTCCATATCATACATAAAAGTCAGGTGTTGTTCTTTTCTACAGATACTAGGTTCCCTGATGAAGAAATCATTACCTTGCTAGCTTAACACTGAAAAATCTAATCTCCCAGTTTGAATGAAATTCAAATTGAAGATACTAATACCTAACTGTTTACTTTTTACAGTTCTTTCACTGAAAAGAACTTGATTGTCAAACATTTATCCCAGTAAACAAACAAATCTGTCTCCTGGTAAATGCTTGGATGGGGAAACAAACACTTCAAAATTGATGTAAATTTTGAATGTCTAAGAAAGTGATTTAAGCTATGTAATTCCAAGTTGTAAATGTCTGAGCAAGCAGTTTAAAGTATGTGAAAATGAGAGTTGAAGATTTTAAAATTTCAGAGATTTAAAATATTAATCTGTGGCTTTCTGATATGCTATGAAAACCAATGTGAAAGCGCTGACTTCTCTCTCATACTTCCAGAATTAACCTTTTTATTACCTTTTCATTCCTGCTGAAGACATACTTCAATGCTTTTCATTGTGCTGAAATCTTACCTGTCATTACATTAAAGAGAAAGAAATGTTTTCCTTTTAAAACCCCAGAACCAACCATCCTTCTTGGTGCTCAAGGGTTAGCTGTAAAAACATGAGTTTAACTCAGATGTTTACAGACAGTTGTTACCTGTCTTTTTCTACAGTGAGAATTTCAGTGTAGATTACAGATTGTGGTCATTTAATATATTTTAAACTTTTATATCTTTGGGTAAACTTAAAAAATTTATGATTTAAACTTCAAGGAATTGAGATTTGATCCACCTATCACAAGTGAAACAGAATCTACATTAAGACTTCTGTCAATTAACAATTCAGTCTTTTCTACCTATTATCTATGTCTGAGGATGGTTCCTTCCTTGCTCTGGTGTTGGGATTTCTTCTCTCTCTGGCTGCAGTGTGTTACTGAACTATAGTTTCTGTATCTTGTGAAAGCATTCCTAAGAGTGCTTTATTTCCAAAATCAATCAGGCATCCTGGGATTTTTTTTTCTATTCAAATATTCCATAATGCTACAACTACTAGGACCACAGGCTTGTATTTTTGTTTCCTGCTCAAAGGTGAAATATGTACTGAGGTTTCAAAATGACACTTCACAGCAAAGGACCATCCTCATTCCTAAATTGATGTTCAAATGAACACATGTACCAAACATAACATCAACAGAAAAACAGGTAATATGAAAAAGCCTAATGATTCCTCCACAGTATCATAAATAACCAATAACTGAACTCAGTTTCTCAGAGAGTTAAATTTGCAGAAAAATACTTCAGATAGCAAAAAGATAAAAAACAGAAAAGAAGACAGAATCAAACAATGAATTAAACTGGATATTGAGAGAAGAATCAACAGTGTACAAGAGAATTTGGAATAGCAATAGAAAAAAAATAGCAATCCACAGGAAAGTCTTGGTACCATAAAAACAAATCCTAAGACAAAACTGAGAGACTATGGGGGGTAAAGGACAGATATAAATGTTGTAAATGAAAATCATAAAACCTCCTATCAAAACACAAAGCACTGGGTTTCCAGCAGGTATGAATAACATGACTATCAGAACACTTCATTACAATGTCAATCGTAAATAAATAAGGCATAAGTATGACCATAGTGTCTAAACTCTGAGCTAAATTAAAGATACTAAAACCAGAACATGTGGAAGGAAATTTTAAGATTTGTACTGAGGACATGGGTATATTCAAGTTCATTTTAGCAGAAACTCTCTAAGTCCCTGGAAAGAAACAGATATTCAGACATAAGACATTTAGATGGCTAAATAGAGGTGAGCAGAGTGGAAATGTATCTTGACATACTTAGAGTCAATGTGTTAAAAATATGTAAGTCTGACCATGGAATAACACTATGGAGCAGACAAAAAAGTTGTTGGTTTCTTTCTCTAATTTCTTCCTGACTGGAAACATAGCAAAGCAGAGCGGAAATATTTATAGATGCATAAGGAAGCAGGAAAATGTGAAACCGTGTTTCACATTGCTCCATATCTATTTCATTATTCTCAATGGAATTACATGTGTTTAGCAGGTCATATATTATCTTGTAGCCAGAAAACCCATAGCAACAAGTACTCACAGAAAGGTGTCCAATAGTAGACTTGGTTCACTCTCAAAAATGTTCATTTTTGAGTATTTCAACTTGGATGTGAATGGGGATAAATGTACTGAAGATTATGTCTGCCTCCATGTCGGTGCTGGGCTCCCAGTATTGGTGACAATTGGGCTGAAACATCTCCATTGATGTATATGCAGATTGCAGGAGGAGGATGAGACCAAGCAAAGGAAAGGACATGTCAGGATCTTCACTACACAGAGATAGTCCCCTGTATTGAGGCTGATCCAAGGAGATTATTGGCTGTGATCATGGAACAGGTTCAGACCTCAACAGTGTCAGAGAAGACTTTGTATGCTACAGCTGCTTCCTACTCTCACTTCAGGCTCTCAGTCTATGCATACCCAATGGTTCTAATGACAGGCCAGCACACACACTGCAGCAAATTCCAGACAACTGGGGGTCACAGTGCTGAAATATTTCTGTCACTGTAGCCAGATTTGCTCTGAATTTTCTGTCTTTTCATTGTTATACTTCCCTCTCATCCATGTACTCTGGGAATCTCATAGCCCTGAGGCTCTGCATCTGCTTCCTCCAGGTGGGTGAAAAACATGTTTGGTTCTTTCTTTCTTCACCAACCTGGATGATTTCATCATAGTCCATAGTGACTTTAGTGAGCATCATAGTCTGAGACAGAATTATAGGTCATCAAAAACATCTTGTTTGTTTGGGATTGCTATTGTGAAAGTAGTTAGAACATTTGATTTCCTCTAGTAAGGTGAGAGGAGGCAGACACTGACATGAATTTTATTGCCTGCTCACTTCCCCCAGTCAAGGTGGCTTTACTAGGCCACAGAGTAAGGGGGTCCAGACTGTCCTGATGAAATCTTATAGGCCAAAGTCAGATAGGAGTGGAAGAGAGCCTTCCCTAATAGTGGACTAGGGGAGGAACACAGTGGAAAAGATAGAGGGTGGGACAGGGAGTAGATGGGGAAGGGGACTACAGTTGGGATACAAAATGAATAAACTGTAATATATAATAATAATAATGAAAAAATATCAAAAAGAACAGGTGATTTGAAAACTGCCATAGCTGTTTTCCACAAAGCACACTTAAAATGTTCAGTTTAAAAATATTCAGTGCATTTTTTTTTAAGAAGAGGAACTTGTGATATCAGTTTCCAGTGTCTGACATTCAGAAGCCAATTAGCCTTTTACCTATCTTGACTCATTTGCAGCTACAATAATAAAGATGTAAAAAAGTTTATTACAGCCAAGTACAGATGATCATTTTCTACCTCACTCTTTCATATTATTAAGATCCTCAAGCCTTAGTCTCAGAATTTGTGTTCTGCTGTTAGTACAGTATTGTACCAGCCATTCCACAATTAGTTTAGATGATCAGCAACTTTGCTCATTACATTCCTTCCTGATTAACAGACAAACATGAAACACCTAAAGAAGCAGGATAGGAGAAGGTTCTTGGGCCTGTAAATATGAACTCAGTTTTGAACCTGGCAGCAAATGTGCTGAGATGCCTGGACTCAGGCAAATGTCTCCTAACAACAACAAAATGATACTTCTGAACATTATTTTTTCTAACATGCTGTAATACTGTTTATCAAAAATAATATTGATATAATTTTAGGTATTATTATATATTATTGTTATTATAATACAATACAATGCAAATCAAATTTATATATCTAAATTATGGAAAATCCATTCATTTTTATAGGATGGAACCATAAGTTTTGTTTTTTTTTTTAAATTTCTCTTTCATTCATTTTAATTTTAATTTAATTAATTTATTTATTACAATTTATTCACTTTGTATCCCTTCTGTGCTCCTCCCTCACTACTCCCAGTTCTATTCACCCTCTCCATTCTCTCCTTATACCCTTTTCCTAGTCCCCTGATTTTGCAGGACCTCCTTGCCTTCTATCTTATCCCAGCTTATCAGGTCTCATCAAATGGCTGTATCATCTTCCTCTGTGGCCTGGCAAGGCTTCATCCCCAGGGTTAGGTGATCAAAGAGCTGACCACTGAGTTCATGACAAGAAAGCCATTTCTCCCTTTTGTGAATCCAGTTGGAAACTGAGCAGCCTATGGGCTTGCTTTGAACAAGGGTCTAGGTCCTTCCTTGCATGATCCTTTATTGGACATGGGTCCTGCAGGTGCCCCCATGCTGAGGTGTTTTGGGCCTGTTGGCCTCCTAGTTGAACTCAGTTTTCCAGTCTATCTCCCTCTTCTTCCATAGAAGTTCTGAGACTCTGCTCAAAGTTTGGCAATAAGTCTCAGTATCTCCATCCATAAAAGTGGGTAGAGACTCAGATTCCCCATGTGGATGGCTCCTGTTCATTGTCTCCTACTACTTTGTCATAAATAATCCTGTTTACCCTTCTGTATGAGGATTATATATCTATTGTTGGATTATAACTTCAATTTAATTCTTTAGGACTATGGATTTTATGTATCCTAAATTATATGGATAATATATATTTTAAGTGAAAATATACCCTGTGAGTCTTTCTACTTCTTTTTCTAAAGGATGGTCTTTCTTAGTTCCCACCATTTGCCTGTAAATTTTAATTTCCTTGTTTTTAATTATTGAGTAGTATTCCATTGTGCTTTGTACCACACTTTCTGTATCCATTCCTTGGCTGAATGACAACTGGGTTGTTTCTAGATTTTGGCCCTTACAAATAAAGCTGTTATGAACATAGTTGAGCAAATGTCCTTATTGAAAGGTGAGACATCTTTTGAGTATATATCTTAGTCATGTACCTGGATGTGGAGGTAGCACTCTTCAAGGCTTTTTGAAAGCACCTTCCTTATTTCCAAAGGGTTTGTCCCCAGGGTTACATTCAACCAGCAATGAAGGAGTTCCCCTTTCTACACAACATCTCCAGCATGCATAATCCCTTGAGTTTTTGGAAGCCATTCTGATGGTTATAACCGAAATCTCAGGATTGTTTTGATGTACATTTCAAAATGACTAATAGACAAAAGTTTGGAAATATCTCCACTGTTCATGGATAAATAGGTCTTAATATAGTAAACTCCACATCCTCAGAAAGACAATCAACATATTGGCAACCTCCTTGAAAATTCCAGACAATTCTTCCAGATATTGAAGGAATAATTTTCAGCTTCACATAAAAGAACAAACAAACTATGATAGCTAAATGATCCTGCATAATAACTGCTTGAGGATCACCATCCAAACCCTAAATTCAACTACAAAACTACAGTAGATTAACAGCAGGGCTATTGTTCAGACTAAAAACCCTTGTCAATGATGAGATTGAAGATCTAGGCAGAAATCCACACACTTATGGAGACATGATTTTTAAAATAAGAATTCCAGAAATAAACAATGGAAAAAAGAAAACATCTTCAGCACATTGTGGTGGTCAAACTGGATGTACACATGTAAGATATTTCAAGTAGATCCCTACTTATCACTCTATACAAAATTCACCACCAAAATGGATTAAAGAGTTCAGTAAAATCAAGAAACAGGGAATCTAATGAGTGACAAAGTAAGGAATAGGCTTGAACTCACTTGCTGAGAATAAAAGACTTACTAAACACAGTGGCATTTCTTCTGTTATTGAGAGTTTGTTTTTCATGTTTTCAACTGTGTTGGTGAGGTTTATCACTTAAGGTTTTGTTTGACCTCTTCAAATTTTTATTTCTAGGTTTAATGCATGAACTTCATTGCAAATATACTCAATAAAATACAAACTGAATCCAAGAACACATCATATACATCATTGAAGTGATGCAGGGATGTTTCATCTTACAAAACTTCATTAATCTAATCCACCCTATAAGCAAACCCAAAGAAAAAAATACCATATGATCATCTCATTAGTTGCAGAAATTCCTTTAGGCAAAATCCAACATCCCATCATGATGAAAGTCTTAGAGATATCAGGGACACAGTGTCCATATTTAAACTTAATAAAGGCTATATACAGCAAGCTGATTGCAAGCATCAAACTAAATGGACAAAAACTGAAAGCAATTACAATAAAATCAGGGACAAGAGAAGGGTGTTCACTCTCTAAATACCTCTTCAATGTTGTACTTGAAGTTCTAGCTAGAGCAATAAGACAACTAACGGAGATCAAGGGCATAAAAATCAGCAAGACCAAGTAAAAATATTACTTTCTGCAGATGAGTTGGTAGTTTGTGTATACAACCCTAAAAATTCCACAGAACTCTGACAGCTGATACACAGCTTCAGCAAAGAAGCTCGATATAGGATTAATTAAAAAATTAGTAGTCCTCCTGAACACAAGTGAGAAACGAGCTGAGAAAGAAATTAGGAAAACTACACCAATCACAATAGCCACAAATACTATAAAGTTTCTCGGTGTGACTCTAACCAAACAAGTGAAAGACCTGTATGAAAAGAACTTCGTGTCTGAAGAAAGAAACTGAAGAAGATATCAGAGAAGGGAAAGATCTCCCATTCTCCTGGATCTGAAGGATTAACACAGTAAAAATCGCCACCTCACCAAAGGCAATCTACAGATTCAATGAAATCACCATCAAAATCCCATCACAGATCTTTACAGACCTTGAAAGAACAATTCTAAACTTCATATGGAAAACAAAACAAAACAACAACAACAAAAACCCAGAATAGGTTAAACAATACTATACAGTAAAAGATCCTCTGGAGTTATCTCCATGCCAGAATTCAAGCTATACTACAGAGCAATATTAATAAAAACTTCTTGGTACTGGCATAGAGATAGACTTGTTAATCAACGGAATTGAATCAAAGACCCAGAAATAAACCCACATAACTTTGGTCAATTTTTGAAAAGAATTTATTTTTGAAAAAGAAACCAAAACCACACAATTAAAAAAAGACAGCATCTTCAATAAATGGTGCTGGTCTAACTGTATCTCTGCATGTAGATGTTAATGCAAATAGATTATAATTATCTCCCTGCAAAAAAAAACTCAAACCCAAGTAGATAAAAAACCTCAGTATAACAGCAGATATACTAAATATGTTAGAAGAGAAAGTGGGGAAGGGTTTTGAATTCATTTGCACAGGAGACAACTTTCTAAACAGAATATCAACTGCTTAGGCTCTCAGATCAACAATTAGGAAATGGGACTTCATGAACCTAAAGGAGGTCAACTAAAGGAGATCAAGGACATACAAATCATCAAGGAAGAAGTTAAAATATTGCTATTTGGGGATTCATAAAGAGTTCATGATATTGGCACTATCATGAAGCGGAATATGCCAGACTACACATATCATTGGAAAGCACTCTGATGATTTAAATGTTCAATTAGTACATAATAGTGCAAGATAAAATTTTGATTGTCTTTCTCCCCAGAGATCAGCAGGAGGACATCAACACTAACCCTAACCCTAACACTGGCCAAGGTCAAGAGTACCCAAACCCTGAGAGAAACCACTGCCTGCCCATGTCCGTGACTTTCCTGTCATTTGAGCATCCCCTGGGCATGGCTCTTTTATTTATTTATATATTATTTCTATATTAAAATTATAGCTAAATCATTTTTCTTTCACTTTTCTCTATTCAAAGTCTCCAGCAAACATTTTTTTTTTGTCTTTTTAAAAATTCATGGGCATTTTTTCATAAACTGTTTTTACGGAAGTAAGATTTCAAAATTTTGTTTGAATTATACTCTATATATTGTATTATACTAACAGTAATATATAATATTACCATGAAATTATATCAAGCATATTTATGAGAAACTGTATTAAAGAACAGCAGAAAAAGTATAAAAGTAAAGTATTATTCTTTTTAGTTGTTACGAGATGGTTCCCATCTCAGTAACATCTTCCCTCTTGCTGGCAGGGTGAAAATTGAGTTTATGTTCCCAAGCCCCAGAACCAACTCATAACCTTCTTCTTCAGGTGTTTCATGTTTGTCTGTTGACAGGTAAAGAATGTAAAGAGGGAATCTGCTGATAATCTAAACTGATACACACAGGTTGTAAATGTGTTGCCTCTCAGGACTTAAATTGATTATGAGAAGCTTTTCCAATCTTTTGTTCCTGTAAGGCCAGGAGGGGATGTGACTACAAAAGCTGAGTTGAGAACCCAGAAACTGTGTGCCCTGGATAGGGCTCAGTCACCAGCGTTTACTTCCTTGATCAAAGCTCTCTGTCAAGGTATGATAGGAAAATGCGACAGCCTTCCCTGCTCCCCATTGATTTGTGCTTCCATCCTATAAAAATGCGGTACAATTTCACTTTCGTGTCACAGTTCAGCTCTAAAGTCTGTTCTGAGGCCCTAATTGATCAGTAGTGGCCTGAATGCAGTACGATCTTTTTCATCTGCTTAAATATTTACTATGAGGACTCTTCAGAGAATCAGTCAGTGCCCACATCTCTGCCTTTGTCCAGGAGTGGTCAGTTTTTGGTGCATAATTCAAATAAAGATCATGCTTTCCTGGACTTTTGTGACTTTTTGGATTATTTTGGTGTTTCAAAACACAACATTGGATTTATTAAAAAATGTAATTGTGGAGTGGCTGGTACACGAGTGTGCTATTAGCAGAACACAGATTGTGAGTTTATTGCTTGAGTATCTTAATATTATGAGTGGGTGACATAGGAAATGATCATGTGCACTTGACTGTAATATCTTTACTCTTTTAAAAAAGTTATAATTATCAGTGAAAAGAGAAGACAAAAGATCAGGGAGTCAAGATAGATACAAGGCTATTGTGCTTTTGAATGGCAGACACAAGAGCATGACACCACCAGTTGCCAATCTTGAAATATTTTAAGTGCAGTTTTGTCGAATACATTTATTTTTTTAAAAAATCACCTGTTCAAACTACCTTCACAACGACAATCCAAAACAAACAAGCTAGTTTTAGATGACCTACAATTCTGTTTCAGATTATGGGACTCTCCAAAGTCACTGTAGACCATGATGAAATCATGGAGGTTCGGGGAAGAAAGAAAGAATCAAACATGTTTTCATCCACATCGAGTATGCAGGTGCAGAGCCCCAGGGTTATGGGATCCCCAGAACACAGGTAGGAGAGGAAAATACAACAATGAAAAGCCAGGAAATTTCGAATGACTCTGGTTACAATTACAATGTAGCATTGAAACATCCACCTGATATATCAGACATCATGAATACCAGAAAGCACTGCCTCCTGAGCAATCTACTTTAGTGGAGTCAGTTACTTAATTATCAGGTAAGAACTTGTGGTTCAAATTAAACATTCCAAAGGCATTTCTGTCCATTTTTTTTAAATTACATGTATTTCATCATGACTTTGAGCAAAGAGTGCCCTTATATCTCTGATTTTACATTGTGATTACATTCAGAGTAGGATTTAATTTAGCATAGATATTATTTAGCAAGGCTCAGAGTAGGCAAACCCACATTTGGTTATATCCATATTCTCTAAGTGAAATCCCAGTGCTCGTTTTGTTAAAAAAAAACCAATGTTTTGGAAAGGACTCACATGCTTTTATTGCCTGCCCCAGCAAAAACCTCTTTCTCAGTTTTTCTGCATTGGCTGGTGTGGTGGCTATTCTGGGCAGTCGATTTTACTATATCTGGACTTAGGGCAAATAGAAAGAGTTGAGTACTGTAGGTATTTTTCATACTCATAGCTTTTGAATTGGAAAACCCCTTTTTTCCATTTTACACTTAGAAAAAACACTTATTTATTTTTCTTTTTTACATTCTAAATACTTTATTAATTATACTTAATTCACTTTGTACCCCCCCCCTGTGGTTCCCTTTCTCCTCCCATTCCAATCCCTCCCTTCCTCCACCCTCTGCATGCATGCCTCTCCCCAAGTCCCTTTATAGGGGAGATCTTCTTTTCCTTCCTTCTCATCCTAGTCAATTAGGTCTCATCAGGAGTGCCTGCATTGTCTTCTTCTGTGGTCTGGTAATGCTGTTCCTCCCCTCAGGGGAAGGTAATTAAAGAGCAGGCCAATCAGTTCATGTCAGAGACAGTCCCTGTTCCTATTACAATGGAACCCACTTGGATACTGAACTGCCATGGGCTACATTTGTGCCAGGGTCTTAGGTTATCTGCATGCACAGTCCTTGTTTGGAGTATCAGACTCAGAAAAGATCCCTATGATCAGATTTTTGGGTTCTGTTGCTCTCCTTGTGGAGTTCTTGTCATCTCCAGATCTTACTGTTTCCCACTTCTTTCCTAACATTCCCTGCACTCTGTCCACAGGTTGCCCATAAGTCTTAGCATCTGCATTGATAGTTTGCAGAACCTTTCAGAAGTTCTCTATTTCAGGCTCCCGACTTGTTCCCTCTTTTCTCCTTCTTCTGATTTCCAACCTCTTTGCCTTCCTGGGTAGGAATTGAGCATTTTACCAAGGGTCCTTCCTCTTCATATTTTCTTTAGGTGTACAGATTGTGGTAGGTTTATCCTATATTATATGCCTGTATGAGTGATTATATACCATGTGCATTTTTCTTCTTCTGGGGTAGCTCACTCAGGATGATCTTTTCCAGATCCCAGCATTTACCTGCAAATTTCATGATTTCCTTGTTTTTTATTGTGGAGTAATATGGAGTACAGAGCTAAACAGAGAATTCTCAATAGAGGAATTTCAAATGGCAGAGAAACATTTAAAGAAATGTTCAACGTCCTTAGTCATCAGGGAAATGCAAATCAAAATGACTTTGAAATTTCACCTTACACCCATCAGAATGGCTAAGATCAAAAACCCAAGTGACAACACATGCTGGAGAGGTTGTGGAGAAAGGGGAACTCTCCTCCACTGCTGGTGGGAATTTAAACTTGTACAACCACTCTGGAAATCAATCTGGCACTTCCCCAGACAACTGGGAATATGGCTTCTTCAAGATCCAGCTATACCACTCCTAGGCATATACCCAAAAGAGGCTCAAGTACACAATAAGGACATTTGCTCAACCATGTTTGTAGCAGCTTTATAGTCAGAAGTTGGAAACAGCCCAGATGCCCCCAGTGGTGGAATGGATACAGAAACTGTGGTACATCTACATAATGGAAAAACACTTTTTTCTTTTTTTTAATTTTATTTTTTTTCTTATCAGTTACATTTTATTAACTCTGTATCCCAGCCGTGTCCCGATCCCTCATTCCCTCCCAGTCCCTCCCTCCCTCCCTCATCTCCACCGTGCCCCTTTCCAAGTCCACTGATAGGGGGAGGACCTCCTCCCCATTCAACTGATCCTGTTTTATCAGGTATCTTCAGGATTGGCTGCAAAGCCCTACTCTGTGGCCTAACAGGACTGCTCCTCCCTTGGGGGGTGGGGAGGCCAAAGAGCCAGTCATTGAGTTCCTGTTAGAAATAGTCCTTGTTCCCCTCACTTTGGGAAACCAGTTGGTTACTGAGCTACCACAGGCTACATCTGAGCGGAGGTTCTAGGTTATATCCATACATGGTCCTTGGTTGAATGTCAGTCTCAGAAAAGTCCCTGTGCCCAGATATATCTGGTCCTTGTGGAGCTCCTATCCTTTCCCCATCAGACTAACTCCCCTTCTTTCTTATGATTCCCTGTACTCTGCCAAAGGTTTGGTCATGAGTCTTTGCTTTGAAAACACTGCTAGTTAGAGTCTTTCAGATGCGCTCAGTAGACTCCTGTCATACGTTCAATGCACATCCCATCTGTCTTTCTAAACGAGGATTGATCATCTTACCCCATGTCCGCTCAATTGATTATCTTTTTTAGGTGTATAGATTTCATTATGTTTATCATATCTTATAGGTCTATATAAGTGAGTATATCCCAAGTTTGTCTTTCTTCTTCTGGGATATTTCACTCAGAATGATCTTTTCTAGATCCCACCATTTGCCTGCAAATTTCATGATTTCCTCCTTTTTGATTGCTGAGTAGTATTCCATTGTGTAAAAATACCACAATTTCTATACCCATTCCTCCATTGAGGGACATCTGGGTTGTTTCCAGGTTCTGGCTATTACAAATAAAGCTGCTATAAACATGGTTGAGCAAGTATCCCTTTTGTGTACTTGAGCTAACTTTGGGTATATACCTAGCAGTGGTATAGCTGGGTCTTGAGGAAGCACTATTCCTAATTGTCTGAGAAAGTGCCAGATAGATTTCCAAAGTGGTTATACCAGTTTACATTCCCATCAGCAGTGGAGAAGGGTTCCCCTTTCTCCACAACCTCTAAAGCATGTGTTGTCACTTGAGTTTTTCATCTTGGCCATTCTGATGGGTGTAAGGTGAAATCTCAGGGTTGTTTTGATTTACATTTCCCTGATGGCTAATGAGGTTGAGCATTTCTTTAAGTGTTTCTCTGCCATTCGATATTCCTCTGTGGAGAATTCTCTGTTTAGCTCTGTTCCCCATTATTTAAGTGGATTACTTGGTTTGCTGCTTTTCAGCTTCTTTAGTTCTTTGTGCATACTGAATATTAGTCCTCTGTCATATAAAAGGTTAGTGAAGATTCTTTCCCAATCTGTAGGCAGTCGTTTTGTTTTGATGACAGTGTCCTTTGCTTTACAGAAGATTTTCAGTTTCATGAGGTCCCATTTATTGGTTGTTGCTCTTAGAGCCTGTGCTGTTGGTGTTCTGTTCAGGAAGTTGTCTCTTGTGCCAATGAGTTCTAGGGTGTTCCCCACTTTTTCTTCTAACAGATTTAGAGTATCGGGTTTTATGCTGGGGTCTTTGATCCACTTGGACTTTAGTTTTGTGCAGGGTGATAAATATGGATCTATTTTCATTTTTCTGCATGTGGACATCCAGTGGACCAGCACCATTTCTCGAAGATGCTGTCTTTTTTGCATTGAATGGTTTTGGCTTCTTTGTCAAAATCGAGTATTCATAGGTGTGTGGGTTTATTTCTAGGTCTTCTATGCAGTTCCATTGATCCTCCTTTCTGTTTTTATGCCAATACCATGCAGTTTTTATTACTATTGCTCTGTAGTACAACTTGAGATCGGGGATGGAGATACATCCAGATGATCTGTGTTGTACAGGATTGTTTTGGAGGTTCTGGATTTTTTGTTTCTCCATATGAAGCTGAGAATCTTTTTTTCAAGGTCTGTAAAGAATTGAGTTGGTATTTTGATGGGAATTGCATTGAATCTGTAGATTGCTTTTGGCAGTATGGCCATTTTCACAATGTTAATCCTACCAATCCATGAGCACGTGAGATCTTTCCATCTTCTGATATCTTCTTCGATTTCTTTCTTCAGAGACTTGAAGTTTTTCTCAAACAGGTTTTTCACTTGCTTGGTTAGAGTCACACCAAGGTACTTTATGTTATTAGTGGCTATTGTGAAGGGTGTTGTTTCCCTAATTTCTTTCTCAGCCTTTTTGTCTTTGGTATATAGGAGGGCCTCTGTTTTTTTTGAGTTGATTTTGTATCCTGCCACATTGCTAAAGGTGTTTATCAGCTGAAGGAGTTCTCTGGTTGAATTTTTGGGGTCGCTCATGTATACTATCATATCATCTGCAAATAGTGACACTTGGACCTCTTCCTTTCCGATTTGTATCCCCTTGATCTCCTTTAGTTGTCTTATTGCTCTGGTTAGGACTTCAAGTACTATGCTGAAGAGATATGGGGACAATGGGCAGCCTTTTCTTGTCTCTGATTTCAGTGAGATCGATTTAAGTTTCTCTCCATTGAGTTTGATGTTAGCTATAGGCTTGCTGTATATTGCCTTTACTATCTTTAGGTATATGCCTTGTATCCCTGATCTCTCCAAGACTTTAAACATGAATGGGTGTTGGACTTTGTCAAATGCTTTTTCGGCATCTAAGGAGATGATCATGTGGTTTTTCTCCTTCAGTTTGTTTATGTAGTGGATTACATTGATGGATGTAATGTAATGTAATAACACTTTCATGCCTGGGATGAAGCCTACTTGGTTGTGGTGGATGATATCTTTGATGTGTTCTTGGATTCGGTTTGCAAGTATTTTATTGAGTATTTTTGCGTCAATGTTCATAAGGGAGATTGGCCGGAAGTTCTCTTTTTTTGTTGGGTCTTTGTGAGGTTTAGGTACCAAGGTGACTGTGTCTTTATAGAATGAGTTTGGTAATGTTGCTTCTGTTTGGATTTTGTTGAACAGTTTGAAGAGAACTGGAGTTAGCTCTTTTTTGAATGTTTGGTAGAATTCTGCAATGAAACCATCAGGTCCTGGGCTTTTTTTTTGGATGGGAGACTTTCAATGACTGCTTCTATTTCCTTGGGGGATATAGAACTATTTAATTGATTTACCTGGTCCTGATTTAACTTTGGTAAGTGGAATCGATCTAGAAAATTGTCCATTTCATTTAAATTTTCAGATTTTGTTGCATATAGACTTTTGAAGTAAGTCCTAATGATTGCTTGGATTTCCTCAGTGTCTGTAGTTATGTCCCCCTTTTCATTTCTGATTTTGTTGATTTGGGTGGTGTCTCTCTGCCTTTTAGTTAACTTGGATAAGGGTTTGTTGATCTTGTTGATTTTCTCAAAGAACCAGCTCTTGGTTTCATTGATTTTTTGAATTGTTTTATTTGTTTCCAATTGATTGATTTCAGCCCTGAGTTTGATTATTTCCAGCCTTCTTGGTGTGTCTTCTGCTTCTTTTTCTAGGGTTTTTAAGTGAGCCATTAAGGTGCTTGAATGAGCTGTCTCGAATTTCTTCTTGAAGGCACTTTGTGCTATGAACTTTCCTCTTAGCACTGCCTTCATTGTGTCTCACAAGTTTGGGTATGTTGTGTCTTCATTTTCATTGATTTCTAGAAAGACTTTAATATCTTTCTTTATTTCTTCCCTGACCCAGCTGTCATGTAGTAACAAATTTTTCAGTTTTCATGTGTGTGTAGGGTTTTTTCTTATTTCTGTTATTGTTGAGATCCAGCTTTATTCCATGGTGATCAGACAAGATACAAGGGATTATTTCAATCTTCGTGTATCTGTTGAGGCTTGCATTGTGACCAACTATATGGTCTATTTTGGAGAAGGTTCCATGAGGTGCTGAGAAGAAGGTAAATTCTTTTGTGTTTGGGTGTAAAGTTCTGTAAATGTCTGTTAGGTCCATTTGATTCATGACCTCTGTCAGAGACATTGTTTCTTTGTTTAATTTCTGTTTTGTTGACCTGTTCTTTGTTGAGAGTGAGGTGTTGAAGTCTCCCACTATTAATGTGTGGGGATCTATATGTGCTTTAAATTTTATCAATGTTTCTTTAACAAAAGTGGGTGCTCTTGTATTTGGGGCATAGATGTTGAGGATTGTGATGTCTTCCTGGTGGAATTTTCCTTTGATGAGTATGAAGTGTCCTTCCCTATCTCTTTTTATTAATTTTGGTTGAAAGTCTATTTTATCAGATATTAGAGTGGCTACTCTTGCTTGCTTCTTGGGTCCATTTGCTTGGAAAGTGGTCTTCCAACCCTTTAACCTCAGGTAATGTCTCTCTTTTTGCCTTAGGTGTATTTCTTGTATGCAACAGATTGCTGGGTTTTGTTTACGTATCCAACCTGCCACAGAGGGCCTCTGAAAGCCTCTGCCCTGCAGACTATCAAAGCAGATGCTGAGCCTGATAGCCAACTGTCGGGCTGAGTGAATGGAATTTTATTTAAGAACTGGGAAATAGCAAGAGCTGGAGAGGACAGGAAGGAGAGCAACAGAACAAGAAAATTTGAACACAGGGAACTTCCCAGAGACTCATACTCCAACCAAGGACTATTCATGGAGATAACCTAGAACCCCTGTACAGATGTAGCCCATGGCAGTTCAGTGTCCAAGTGTGTTACATAGTAATGTGAAGAGGGACTGCCTCTGACACAATCTGATTGGCCTGCCCTTTGATCACCTCCCCCTGAGGGGGGAGCAGCCATACCAGGCCACAGAAGACAATGCAGCCATTCCTGATGTGATCTGATAGACTAAGATCAGAAGGAAGGAGAGGAGGACCTCCCCTATCAGTGGACTTGGGGAGGAGCATGCATGCAGATAGGGGAGGAAGGGTAGGATCGGGAGGGGAGGAGGAAGGGGCTCATGGGGGGATCCAAAATGAATAAAGTGTAATTAATAATAATAAGAAAGAAAGAAAAAAGTGTTCTGTGTATATTTTTAAAACCTCAATAACCAAAATGTTGTAATATATGTAAGATATATTAATTTATTTATATATTATTATTTATTCTTCCATCATTTTTTCTTCCATTTTTTACCCTCTAGAGTTTTAAGTAAATATTCTTTCCTCTTTTGAAAATTCAAGCCAATTTTTCATAAACTTTTTATATGCTTAACATGTCAAATTTTGATTTGTAATATATTATGCTATATTATGATACCAGGAGTATATAACAAACCACTGAATTTTATCAAGGGTATTTACTATAAATAGTATTACAGGAAAAGGAAAATGTGTAGAAATGAAGTAGTATTCTTTTCAGTTGTTGTTAGGAGACGGTTGCCTAAGTCCAGTCATCCCGGAAAAAAAACATTTTTATTGATTATTACAATTAATTCACTTTGTATACTGAATGTAGGCCCATCCCTCACCTTCTGCCTGTCACAACCTACCTCCTTCTTCTTTCCCTATATCCCTCTCCTAGTCCACTTATAGGGGAAGTCCTCCTCCCCTACTATATTATACTAGCCTATGTTATCTAAACTGACTAGGAATGGCTGCACCCGCTTCTTCTATGGCCTGGCAAGGCTGCACCTCTCAGGAGTAGGTGATCAAAGAGCCAGCCACTGAGTTCATGTCAGAGAAAGCCCTTGCTACCCTTACTAGGAAATCCACATGGAGACTGAGATACTTATGGGCTACATCTGAACAGGGGCTCTAGTTGTTCTCCATGCATGGTCCTTGGTTGGAGCAGGAACCCCAGGGCCCATATTTATTTTTGCTCTTTTGGTCTCCTTGTGGAGTGCCTGGCCCATCCAGATCTTTATCTCCTGAATCTTCCAAATGATTCTGTGCTCTCTACCCAAAGTTTTGCTATCAGTCTAAGCATCTGCTTCAATACCCTCCTAGGTAGATTCTTTTAGAGGCCCTCTGTGCTAGGTTCCTGCCCTGTTCCCTGTCTTCTCACGTTAACAATGTCTATCCCATTTGCCTTTCTGAATGAGGATTAAGCATCTTCCCTAGGGTCCTCCCTGTTGATTAGCTTCCTTAGGACTATAGATTTTCGTATGCTTCATTCTATATTACATGACTAATATCAACTTAGAAGTGAGTATATACCATGTGTGTCTTTCTGAGTCTGATACTTCACTGAAGATGATCTTTACTAGTTTTATCCATTTGCCTGCTGATTTCCTTGTTATTAAATACCGAGTAGTACTGCACTGTGTAAATGTGCCACAATTTCTATATCCACTCCTCAGTTGTGGGACATCATCTAGGCTGTTTCCAGATTCTGGCTATTATGAACAAAGCTGATATGAGAATAGTTGAGCAAATGTCCTTGTTGTATGGTTGAGAATCTTCTGAATGTATGTTCAGGGGTTGTATAGCTGAATCTTGAAGTAGCATTATTCATAATTTTCTGAGAAAGCACCAGTCTGATTTCCAAAGTGGTTGTACAAGTTTACATTTCCACCAGCAATGGAGGAGGGTTCCCTTTTCTCCATATCCAATCCAGCATGTGTTGCAGGTGATGTGATAGTACACATGAATAACTTTAAAAATTCACCAGGGAACTCCTACAACTGATAAACACCTTCAGTACGGTAGATGGATACAAAATTAAATATAAAATATATCTGAAGCCTTCCTGTATACAAAAGACCAAATTTTAAGGAAGATATGAGAAAATGGAAAGATCTTCCATGCTCCAAGATTGGTGGGATTAACAGTAAAAAATGGCCGCTCTACCAAAAGAAATCTGCAGACTCAATGGAATTACAATCAAAATACCAACACAATTCTTTACAGACCTTGAAAGAACAATTCTCAGTTTCATATGGAAAACAAAAAACCCAGAATTGATAAAAAACATGCATGTACAATAAGAGATTTCCTGGTGGTAATTTCACCATGGATCTCAAGTAGTACTATAGAGCAACAGTAATAAAAAATGGCATGGAACTGGCACCTGTACTTTAAATTTTAAAGGGGTGTGCATCTACTCATTAATCATTTTTATTAAATCATCAAGAAGCTGAGGGGAAAAAACAAATATAGGAGAATCTCAGTTTTAGGGATTCTCAGTTTTAGACCCAGTTTGAGAGTACCCAGACTGCCAATGCTACCTTGGACTATTGTTTCAGCTCATCAGCCTTAAAACATCCCTGGCTTTACTATTAATAGTGTACTTTTATTAACTTTTAAATTGTTCTCTAAGATTTTTACACCAGAGCCATAAGCAAAAACATCTTCCCTGACCTTGTTAAACAATCTATTTTTTCCAAATTCTTTCTAAGTATAATGGTGATTGCTAACAATCTACATCTATGTCTCCTTTCAAGGGCAGTGGTTAATTCATTAATCTGCTCCAGTAAACATGTGAAAAGAGATCAAGCATTGTTAATTTTAAATGCCAGTGATATTGCCCAGTGATGGGCTAGAAGCCTCCTTATAGTTTTCATGCTCCTCATGTTTTGAGGAATATGGGCATCATAAGGACAACAAGCAGAGATATGCTACATAAGAGTTCAATGTCCTCAGAAAAAGCAGTTCTTGGGATTATGCTTCTCCAAGACAAACTCAACATGACTATGCTAACAGGAGAGCCATATTCCATGAGTTCTACAGCTGTTATGCTGTTGCTCCTGCATGACTCTTGACAAGACCAGGTAGCCAAAATAGTTTGCCTATATATGGGTGGGGGGAAGTAAGGTTAGCTCAGGCCCTGGGAATGAGAATTCAGGGCATTTCATGGGCTATACTTTCCTGGAGGAACAGATAACATGGAAGGACTGAAGGATTGCTGGGAGAAAATGGCAGGTAGATTTGATTTGATATGTTAACTAGGAACCTTTGCCATTAGTTCCAGGTTTGAATCCTACTTCTATGGTAACCTAAACTTCAGAGAGAAAAGCATGATCTCCATTGGATAATGATCTTCAAGTGAGCTCACAGGGAAGAAAGGTGACAAAGACATAGATTATGTTTTTTTTCTTTTCTTTCTATATATCTTCTTCTCTTTGAGGGAGGACGGTTACCCAAACTAGACCCAAATTTTTGCTTTTTTTTTCTTACTATGTTTTATTTTATTTTATTAATTGTTTTTATTTTTCACAATTTATTCATTATATATACTGATTGAAGGTCACTCCCTCAACTCCTACTGGTCCCACCCTCCCTCCATCTTCCCACATCCCCTTTCCCTAGACCACTCAAAAGGGGAGTTCCTCTCCTATGCCATCCACCCATACATTATCAGAACAGTACTCAGCTATTAAAAACAGACAAATAAAATTTCTGCTCTTATTTCATTTCCATGGGCCACTGTACTCATCTCAGAAGATTTCATACCATGAAGCTTTCCTACAAACTTACCGTGAACTAAACACTAAGTATAACTCATTTTAATGAGTCCCACCCCAAGACACTGTTTGACTGACCATTTCACATCCAGAAACATGTGAAATTTGAAATGCTATGAACTCTGAAACATTTTATCACAGGCATTTCAGAGAATGTGGTTCTCTTGCTGCCTGGAGGGTTGTTTCCCACCAGCTCAGGAAGGCATGAGGGGCAGAAGATGAATAGTATAAAGCTTAGAAAGCCCACAAGCATAACAGTGGTCAGCTACTCTGGGAACCACCTCAGAAAGTAAGTTCAACTTTATATCTAGAAAACAGAAAACAGAGGCTTATAGCCCTTGGAGAGTTCCTGGGATGCTCCAAGCATAGGTATAGATAATTGTTTAATACTAGGCAATTCAAGGCTGCTCAATTTGCATTAAACAGCACATTCCTATTATATGAATAAGAACATCAAGAACACAGAACTAAATTATCCTATATTTGAAGGGAGGGGAGAGTTATCAGGGATCTGTGTCAAAGGCTATCTATCAAATTTGATTGCTGGTTTCAATGTCTAAAGACACTCTCTAGATAAAGTCAGGCAGAGAAAACTCACCCTTGACATGGTTACACATCTAGGCCAGAAGCAGGGTCATACATGGAAGAGAAAGCCTCCTCGCTCACATCTCAAAATTCAGTCTGAGTTGTGATGGTTTTCAATAGAACCCCTGGAACAATAGGTATGTGTACACAAAGAAATTTCTACAGGCTGCCACTGTTGTGTTACTCTCAGAGAATTTCCTGGCTGTGGTTAGTTCACCATTCCCTACATATTCATCCACTGGACTGAAAGTTTCTTGTGTAAAGTGAGGCAATTGAAAACAGTAAATGTTGAGAATTAGGTTTATCAATAAGTCTTCCCTAAACACATTATATAATACTTTTGCATGTAATTGATATTTACCATTCATTGTATTCTTTTTAAAAATAAGTTTATTTACTTTAAATTCCAATCATAACCCCCCTCCCTTCTCTCCTCCAGTACTACCCTCCATTCCTATTGCACCTATTCCCTTTCCCCTTCCCCTTCAGAAAAGGGAAGTCATTTCCACTGAGCTAGTTTTTCAGTTCTGTTGGATCTCAGTAGACCAAAGAACACAAAGGCCTTTCCATATTGCTTATAGTCACAGAATTCCTCTCCAGTAAGGATACTTTTATGATGATGATGACTAGATTTGTGAAAAGCCTCACCATTTTAACACATTCATAAGTTTTCCTCCAGTATGAATCCTTTCATGATGATGAAGATTATACAAATGTGGAATGGTTTCACCATATTAAAAGCACTCACAGTCTTTCTATCCATTAAGATTTCTTGCATGAATGTGAAGATGATTCTGAAGTCCAAAAGATTTTTCATATTGGTTACAGTCAGACACCTTCTTTCTAGTATGTGTTCTTTTATGTATTAGGAGATTTTATGTGCAAAGGCTTTGCCACAGTTATATTCATATGGTTTCCCTCCAGAATGTGTTGTTGTCTGAGGAGATGACTGTTACATGCAAAGGATTTATCACACTAATTACCTTCACCAGGCTTCTCTCCACTGTGTGTTTTTTTTTTTTTTTCATGTTTTTGGAGACTACTCTGCTGTGCATAGGCTTTGCCACATTGGGTATCTTCAAAAGGTTTCTTTCTATTATGTGTTCTTTTATGTCTTATGAGATGACTGTTTTGTGCAAAGGCTTTACCACACTGGTTACATTCATAGGGTTTCTCTCCAGTGTGTGTTCTTTTATGTCTTGAGAGAGTACTGTTTTCTGCAAAGGCTTTACCACACTGGTTACATTCATAAGGTTTCTCTCCAGTGTGTGTTCTTTTATGTCTTGAGAGCGTACTGTTTTCTGCAAAGGCTTTACCACACTGGTTACATTCATAAGGTTTCTCTCCGGTGTGTGTTCTTTTATGGCGTGAGAGAGTACTGTTTTCTGCAAAGGCTTTACCACACTGGTTACATTCATAAGGTTTCTCTCCAGTGTGTGTTCTTTTATGGCTTGAGAGAGTACTGTTTTCTGCAAAGGCTTTACCACATTGGTTACATTCATATAGTTTCTCTCCAGTGTGTGTTCTTTTATGTCTTATGAGATGATTGTTTTGTGCAAAGGCTTTACCACACTGCTTACATTCATAAGGTTTCTCTCTGGTGTGTGTTCTTTTATGGCTTAAGAGAGTACTGTTTTCTGCAAAGGCTTTGCCACACTCATTACATACATAAGGTTTCTCTCCAGTATGTGTTCTTCTATGGCTTAGGAGATGACTGTTTTGTGCAAAGGCTTTACCACACTGCTTACATTCATAAAGTTTCTCTCCGGTGTGTGTTCTTTTATGGCTTAAGAGAGTACTGTTTTCTGCAAAGGCTTTACCACACTGGTTACATTCATAAGGTTTCTCTCCAGTATGTGTTCTTCTATGGCTTATGAGATGACTGTTTCTTGTAAAGGCTTTACCACATTGATTACATTTGTAAGGTTTCTCTCCAGTGTTTGTTCTTTTATGCCGTATGAGATCAGTGGTATAGGGGAAGGCTTTACCACATAGAGTGCCTTTAGATGGTTTCTCTCCAGTATGATTGCTTTCATGCCTGCAGAGATAATTAATACATGTGAAAGATTTACCATGGTCAGTGCATTACACTAATAAATATTTTTATCTATATTAATTAATTTCATAATTTGGTCTAATGGTAAAGGAGAATAAAATTTTAAAGTTTTATCACGTTATTTACATTAATGGTTTTTCTCTTCATTATGGGTATTTTTTAAGATCCCTGTGATGGTAAGAGCATTTGTTATGTGGTTCACTTTTATAGCATCATTTTTCTATAAGAGGTTTTTTTTGTATATATGAAGATTATTGTAAGAATTCAGAACTTTACCACAGCAATTCTTTTCACAATTTTTTTTTACTGTATGAATGACACTGCCTTTGCATAGTGAGCCAGGACAAGCAGAAGAAGTTCCAAATTTCTCATATTCATAGGTATTTTCAGTAGTATGAGTTTGCTGGAGAATTATCAGTGAAGTTGCAAAACCAATTAACAGTAACCATTTAGGGAATTCAGAAAATCTACTCAAAGTAGGGACTACTACAAAATCAATTGTTCTTGGGGAAAGACAGGTACACTGCTTCTTTCAATATCCCTATGCTCATGTGTCTTAGAAACATTGTGACTTATAATATACCTATTTAAATTATATGAGTAATAAAAGATTCCCAAATTGAATTAACACAGATTGTTTTTATTCATCACATACATGTCATATAGGGATTAAGGTTTCTGGAAAACAATAATCTGGACTCTCATAAGCTGTTCCTTTCACTAAACTTTACAATGTTACTGTATGAATAATTAACACTGGTTGTACTATGACATATTTGCTTATGAGAAGGTTTTGGACACATACTGATCACCTATTCAATGTATATACCTCTTACGTTATCTGAGTAGATAGAATGAGACTAAACAGATTGGCAGTTTAAGTCAGTAGCTGTAATGTCCATATGATTCAATTGGTATTTTCTATTACATCATAATTTTATTTTCTTCTGTCTTAGAGGAGTACCTGCAAACACAATTCAGATACCTGACATTGAATTACCTGGAACTGTGAGATTTTAAAGATCATCAGTACACTTAAAGCAGTGCTGTTTATACACTGTTGTTTTTCTTTAAAACTTCCAGGTGTGCTGGTACATGCCCTTAATCCCAGCACTTGTGGAGGCAGAATCAGGCAGATCTGTGTGATTTTGAGGTCAGGCTGGTCTAATAAGCAATTCTAAGTTAAGCCACAGCTACACAGAAAAAAAAAAAAAACTATTTCAAAAACAGAAAATAAAAAGCAGCCAACAAACAACAAACCAAAAAACAAACTTCTAGGACACATTAAAATTTCTTAAGATTGATATCTGTATTAGCGTGCACATAAAGTTACCTTTTATTACTTGTAGAACTTTGAAAATGTTCCTCAATATTATGATCTTCCCAATTGTAGCCTAAAATATAGTACCAGAAAATATATATTATTGGAAATATCATATTATTATTAAGGAAAAACTTAAATCACTATCTTCAGTGACCCTTAGAACTGTGCCTGATTTATTCACCTCATTCAAACTCATTCTCAATTGGAATTACAGAAGAGAATCAATAACAAAGTAAGAGTTGTCTCCTTATTTTAAAAGTGAAAGAA
Organism: Meriones psammophilus; assembly: GCA_036365155.1. Lineage (NCBI taxonomy): Eukaryota > Metazoa > Chordata > Mammalia > Rodentia > Muridae > Meriones > Meriones psammophilus. The sequence goes on along the minus strand of JAEOAE010003767.1, from coordinate 13,082 downwards.
AATTTGCAGTCTTACCTATAGCAGTAAGGTTTTTACAGGTCTCTAGCATCACATCTTTGTAGAGTTGCTTCTGGGAAGGTTCCAGCAAAGCCCACTCTTCTTGGCTGAATTTCACATGCACATCATTGAAGGTCACTGAATTCTTAAATATGTGATACACGTGTACAACAGAAACAGAGGCAACAATATAAATTTATACTTCATTGGAAATATATTCACATAATTCTAGTACTTCTTTCATTTATTGTCTGACACAATAGTGCTAATGTTCGACAGTTAGGTGTTGTGCATCAGGTAAAGGAGAGGAGAAGGAAAAGCCTAAAGATTAGATTGTAAGAAAAACCAAAGCCATGCTTTGAAGACCTATGTTATAGAAGTTTATCAGTTTATGAAACATGAATCTCAATTAGCCAGCAGTTGGATCCTTGAGCAATCTATGAATTGGGTTCAGTTACTTGAGTTGGTCAGGACCCAGTCATGAAACAGGTGGAAGGAAAAAACACAGCCACGATATTTTGTCTAGCAACAAATGAGATGTTGTGATCAGGGGACACTGGAATCAGTCCAAAGACAATGTGGCATTGAATATTGTGTTTTGACCAGGCCTCAGCGATATGACATATCAGTATGTGAAAAGGGGGGCTTATATATTTGTGGACAGGATAGTGGACTATGGTGAATTCATGGATAAAAATAATGTGAGTTGGCAAACAACAACAATCATAGCTAATAAGCTCATATTTGTGAGTAAACACACAAAAGAAAATGCATAGAACACATGATTATTCTTTGATAATTGTTTTGTATATTCTCCTTTCCAAATCATGTATAGTCTATAGTTGAAAAATAAAGAATAAAGCTTTTATATTAAAAGGGAAGTGCTAATGTTATCAATAAGTCATTCTTAGAAGAAAACTGAATAACTGTGTCATATCTGAACACTTTGAATAGGATACAGCCTTGAAATAGACATTCCAAATAATGTGGACAAAGACAAACAGAGAGAAGAGAGAGAAATAGAAAGAGAAAGATACAGATGGAGATACAGAGAGAAATGAACATATGAACAGTACTGATTACATATCATGAGAAATTTATGAACATTTATTAACTACAAAAAATGATGGACAAGCTGGGTGTATTCAGTTATGCCTCTAATTCTATCACTCATAAGGCAGAGGCAGGTGAATCTCATTGAGTTGGATGCCACCATGATCTATGAAAAAGTTCCAGGACAGCCAGACCTATATTGTAAGACAGAGCCTCCCCTAAAAGTCAATCAAACAAATATAATAGGTAGAAAAAACTCAGAGGTTTTGCTGAAGCTCCTACAAGGAATTATACATTCAATCCAATTCTGTATTCATCTTCCAGAAACCAGCAGTGCCACAGCTTAAACTGTAACATTAATAAGATCTTACTAAAAGGAAATGCATGTTTAAAAAGTCAAAAAATATTAGCAATGTAAATGCTAATGATAAATAAGCAACATAAAGCAGGACAGATGGTTCAGCAGTGAGTTCTTGCATATAATTGGGCTCAATTGTCAGTATTTACATGGAACCCACTACTATCCATTATTCTAGTTTCATGAGTTCTGAGGCAATCTTCTGACTGGTGTGAGGAGCAGGCACACAAGAGGTGCATTGCCATGCATACAAGCAAAATACTCATATTCAGTAAAAATTAAAAAGCAGATCCCAGATGGCAGAGCTGATTGCACACTGTGTCTGATCAGCAGGGTAGCAGAGACTGAACAGTGACCAATAGTTGGAACAGTAGGCCACAAAACACCACTGACTGTGTTTCCCAGGTGAAAGGAAACCCAATGGTGAGGGAAAAATTGGTTCCAACCTCAGAGCATTGAGCTTATCTCTGGAAAAGTTCCTCGGATGTTGAATCAGGAATGAGGTTTTCAAGCAAATGGACCCAAGAAACAAGCAGAAGTTGGAATTCTAATATCCAATAAAACAGACATGCAACCAAAATTAATTGAAAGAGATAAGGAAGGATACTTCAAACTCATAAAAGGAAAATTCTACCAAGATGGTGTCTCAATTCTGGGCAACTATGCCCCAAATTCAAGGGCACCCACATTTGTAAAAGAAATATTAATAAAGTTTAAAGAACATTTCAATCTCTACACATTAATAGTGAGAGACCACAACAACTCATTATCATCAAAGGATAGAGCAGTGAAACAGAACCTAAAATGATATATAATGACACTAATGGATGTCATGAATTAAATGGACCTACCAGATATCTAGAAAAATGTTTACCCAAACAGAAAAGAATACATCTTCTTTTCAGTACCTCATGGACCCTTCTCTAAAAATGACCATACAGTAGGTCACAAACCAGGCCTCAGCAGATACAAGATTGAAGTACTATCTTGCATCCTATCAGACCATGATGGACTAAAGATGGATCTTGACAATAACAGAAATAGCAAAATGCCTTCACATATGTGGAAACTGAACAACTCCCTACTCAATGAAATCTGGGTCAGGGAAGAAATAAAGAACTTCCTATAGTTCAATGAAAATGAAGGCACATCATACCCAAACTTATGAGATGCAATGAAAGCAGTCTTAAGAAGAGATTTAATAGCACTAAGTGCCTTCATAAGCTATTGGAGAGTTCCCATACAAGCAACTTAATGGCACACCTGAATACTCTAGGATAAAAGAAGCAGACACACTCAACAGGAGTAGACCACTAGATAACCAAACTCAGGGCTGAAATCAATAAATTAGGAACAAAGAGAACAGTTCAAAGAATCAACAAAACCAGGAGCTAGTTTTTTGAGAAAATAAAAAACAGACAAGTTCTTAGCAAAACTAAGAAAATGGCAGAGAGACACTAACCAAATCAACCACGTCTGATAAAAAGAGAGATATAACAGACACTAAGAAAATCCAAAGAACCATTAGCTCTTATGTCAAAAGCCTATATGCCACAAAATTTGAAAATCAAAATGAAATATACAATTTTTGTATTGTTTCCACTTACCAAAGTAGAATCAATATCAGGTAAAGAAATTTAATAGTCTTACATCCCCTCAGTGAATAGAAGCAAACATCAAAAGACCCCCAACCAAGGGCCAAATGATTTCAGAGCAGAATTCTACCAGAGCTTCAAAGAAGAAAGAATACCAATATTCTTCAAACTATTTCATAAAATATAAATGGAAGTAAAATCACCAAACTACTTTTATAAGATTGAAGTCACCTTGATATATCCTCAAAGACCCCCCAAAAAAGAAAGAGAACTTCAGACTAGTCACTCTTATGAACAATGATGACAAAATACTCAATAAAATACTCACAAACCAAATCCAAGGACAGATCAAAAATATCATCCACCATGACCAAATAGGCTCTATCCCATGCATGCAGCATTGGTTAAACACATGGAATCCATCAATGTAATGCAACATATAAATACACTGAAAAAAAAAAAAAAAAACAACCACACAATCATTTCCTTAGACACTGCAAAAGGATTTGACAATATCCAATGCTTATTCTTGTTTAAAATCTCAAAGAGACCGAGGATATAAGGCACATACCTAAAAACAGTGAAGGCAATACACAGCAATCCTATACCTAACATCAAACTAAATGGAAAGAAAGTTAAATCAATTCCACTGAACTCAGGGACAAGGCAAGGCTACCCACTCTCCAAATTTTTTCAATATATTATCTGAAGTCCTATCTAGAGCAATAAGACAACTAAAGAAGTTTAAAGGGATACAAATTGAAAAGAAAGAAATCAAAGTATCACTATTCACAGATGAAATGACAGTATACATAAGTGTCCCCAAAAGTTCTACCAGGGAATGCATACAATTGACAAACACTTCAGCAAAGTGGCTGGATACAAAGTTAACAAAAAATCAGTAGCACTCCTGTATACAAAAGACAAACTGCCTGAGAAAGAATTAGGGAAACAACACCCCTCACAATAGCCAGGAAACAAACAAACAAACATAAAGTATCTTGGTGTTACCCTAACCAAGCAAGTTAAAAACCTATATGAAATTAAAAAAAAAAAAAAACTTAAAGCCTCTGAAAAAAGAAATTGAAGAAGATAACAAAAAATAGAAAGATCTCTCATGCTCACAGATCAGTAGGATCAACATAGTAAAAATTGTCATATTACCAAAAACAATCTACAGATTCAATGATATCCCCATCAAAACATCAACATAATTCCTTACAGACCTTGAAAGAATAATTCTCAGCTTCATGTGGAAAAAAAAAACAGAATTACTAAAACAATCCTGTAAAATAACAAATCTTCAGGAAGTTTCTCCATCCCTTATCTCAAACTATACTATAAAGCAACAGTAATAAACGCAGCATCGTACTATTACAGAAACAGACTGGTGAATCAATGGATTTGAAGCGAAGGCTCATAGATAAGCCCACAAACCTATGGACACATGATTTTTCACAAAGAAGCCAAAACCATGCAATGGAAAAATGGCAACATCTTCAACAAATGGTGCTGGTCTAACTGGAAGTTTACATGTGGAAAAATGAAAATAAATCCATATTTATCATCCTGCACTAAACTAAAGTCCAAGTTGATCAAAGACTTCCAACATAAAACCAGACACACTAAATCAGTTAGAAGAAAAAGTGGGAAAAAGCCTTGATCACATTGGCATAGAATATAACTTCCTGAAAAGAACACCAAGAGCACTGGTTCTAAGATCAACAACCAATAAATAGAATCTTATGAAACTAAAACCTTCTATGAATCAAAGAACTCTGTCAATAGAACAAATCAAAACAGCCTGAGAAAAGATATTCACCAACCCTACATACAGCAGAGAAGGCTAATAGACAAAATATATAAAGAGCTCAAGAAATTAAACTCCAACAAACCAAATAATCCACTTTAAAACTGAGGTACAGAACTAAACAGAGTATTCTCCACAGAGGTAATGGTGGCAAAACATTTAACTAAATGCTAAATATCAATAGTCATCATGGAAATGCAAATCAAAATGACTTTGATATTCCATCAGAATGGCTAAGATCAAAACATAAAGAGACAGCACATGCTAATGAGGATGTGGAGAAAGGGAAACACTCCTCCATTGCTGGTGAGAGAGCAAACTTATATGACCATATTAGAAATCATTATGATGCTTTCCCAGGCAATTGGAAATTGTGCTACTTCAAGTCTCAGTTATATTATTCCTGGGCATATTTCCAAAAGATGCTCCACCATTCAATAAATACATTTGCTCAATTATGTTCACAGCATCCATATTCATAAAAGCCAGAATCTGGAAACAACCTACATGCCTCTCAATGGAACAACGGTTACAGAAATTGTGGTACATTTACACAGTGGAATGCTACTCACATATTAAAAACAGGGAAATCATGAAATTTTCAGGGAAATGGATGGAACTAGAAAAGATCATCTTGAGTGAGGTATCACAGAACCAGAAAGACATGCATGGTATACACTTATTTATAAGTGGATAATAGCCATAATTCAAGACAAACACACTACAATCCACAGTCCTAAAGAAGTTAAATAAAAAGGAGGACCCTATGAAGGATGCTCAATTCTCATTTAAAATGGCAAATAGAATTGATACCAGATATGACTGAAGAGAGGGAACAGGATGAGAGCCTATCATATTTGTCCTCTGAAAGACTCAACCCAGTAGGGGATCAAAGCAGATGTTGAGACTCACAACCAAAATTTGGGCAGAGCACAGGGAGTCATAGGAAAGAGTGGGGGGATAGAAAAACTCAGAGTTGACAGGAGCTCCATAAGAAGACCAACAAGGCCAACAAATCTGGGACCGTGTGGACATGCAGAGACTGATGCAGCCACCAAAGACCGTTCATGAAGAGGACTCATACCCTTGCTCCGATGTAGCCAATAGGCAGCTCAGTCTCCATGTGGGATCCATAGTAAGGGAAGCAAGGGCTGTCTCTGACATGGACACTGTTGCTTGATCTTTGATCACTTCCCCATGGTGGAGGAAGCATTGGTATACCACAAAGGAAGAGGATGTAGACAGTCCTACTGAGATTTGATAAGTTGGGGTCATCCGGTAGGAAAGAAGAGCTCCTCCTATCTGATAAGATGGGACAAGGTGGAAAGAGGAATGGAGGATGAGATGAGGAAGGAGGCTACAATTGAGACGTTAAATTATTTTTAAACTTTATTTATTACAAATTATTCACTTTGTATACCAACTGTAGCCCCCTCCATCATCTATTCCCAGACCCACCCACCCTCTGTCTTTTCTCCTATGCCCTTTCCCTAATCTGATAGAGGAGGAACACCTTCCCTTCTATCTGACCCTAGCTTATCAGGTCTCATCAAGGATGGCTGCATCATCATTCTCGGTGGCCTTGCAAGGCTTCACCCCCAAGAGGAGTGATTAAAAAGCCAAGTTCATGTCAGAGAATAAATTAGAAAAAACAAATTTAAATAAAAAATAAATTAAATGTGAATAAAAATGAATGAATAAAGTTAAAAAAAAAAACAAAAACAACAGGTTGGAAGAATGTCACACCCCTGCAATTCAATGACTCAGAAAGCTCAGACAGTGTTAATGTCATGAATACATGCCCCCTAAATATGAAATATACTCTCTGCCAAATTTCAAATACAAGATGTGGATGAAGATCACCACAAAAACCTATGCTTACGTAGACAAAACAAAACAAATCTAAATAAAAACCCAAAACCCTACATTCCAGACTCAGCAGCCAATGATGATGTCGGCCTAAATTTTATCCCAACACTCAACTAGAGTTAGACCAGTAATTGCAAAACCTGCCTGGTGTACATACTGACTTTCAGGACAGCCTGGGTACACAGAAACTTTGTCATTCAATGTCAAAACCAGAAACATCATCTTCTCTGGCAGCTTTTTTGATTTAATCAAGTAATTTCTGACCAAATTCGCTATTGGCTTGTGGCCATCCAATGATGAAAATGTAGTATAACTTCAGTGATCCTAAAATTTGGCAATAACTCATACACTGTTTAAATGTCCAAAGTCTCTTCTGACATATAAGAAAATCTCTTGACTGCCACATCAGAAGCAAGTTACATCATTCCAACATAGATGCACAGCATATTCCTTCCCATTCCAGTAGAAAGGAATGTATACATAGTGAGGGAAAACTGTACCAAGAAAAGAAGACAATCAAGGAAAACAGCAAATTTTGTTGCTGTTTCAAAAGGCTTAGAGGGTCCTATCTATGCAAAGTCTCATACATCTCTCATATTGGTTACTTCCACTCCCTATAGGCAGCACACTATGACAGGTATCTCATAACTTAGGTATCTCAACATGTAGTGTCAAGATGCAACTCAGGCTTCACCCTCACGGCTTCATGCAATGAACATTTACAGTATCTTTACTGGTGATCTGACTTTGCCAAACACAGAAGGCTGGCACAGTGCTGAATAGAAACCACAAAGAATCTATTATGTTAAATTTTACATCTTTCTTGTTTCCAGAAAAAGCACAACATGGGTGAGCCTGTCAATTTGGATTCAAAATTGGGATGGACTGTGCCACACATGGATCATTTGGAGCAGGCTTTATATGAAGTTCATTCCTGGCAATAGGAATCACTTTGAGTCTTCCTTCCATTAACAGAAGAATTAGCAGGAAGGCATTTACTCTATGAATATCATTTTAGGTTTCAAATCCAGAGCTAGGACCTCTTCTTTGATAGTGATAATCTCCTTGAAAAATTCTGCCTCTATTTCATCACATGACTGCCATCTGAAACTATCTAGTACTGTTTTTCTCTACAAACCAAAGACTTTACATTTATTTCTGCTCCACTTGTCTCTTTCTTTCACTGTGGTCCTGAATGTCTCTATAATAATAACCATTCAACAGATTCAATATTCCATCTAAGAAATCCTGTTCATCAATTTTTAATTCTTCCTCACTCAATTTCAAGGCATGGGCGGAATAAGTATGATTGGCAGCTAAAATATCACACAAATGACCTCTAGCTTGATTTTCTGTAGAGTCTATTGTCCACCGAATCTTATGACATGGACATCCTCTGTCTGCATTACTCTCAATACTCTGATCTTCTAGGTCCTACCAGAACAGCTGATGGAGCTCTGTGTACAGCTTTGTAATGCTTTTCCCATCTTAAATCTTGATGTTTTCCACAGTCCTAAAAAAGAGAACATTCCAAGATTCTGTCTAGCAGTAAAATCACTCTTTGCATATAACTTTTTGTTCTAATTTGTTTCTATGTTATTGTGATCAAATCCCCTAACTAAAAGCATCTCAGGGCATGAATGGGTTTACACGTTTAGTTTGGTACTGTCAGATCACAATCCATCATTTTGGGAGTTTAGCATAGAAAGTCAAGCTTGAAGAAAATTAAGGCAAAAGCCATGGGCAAATGTTTCCTGGGTCATTCTCTTGCTTCATCACCGTCTCATGCTCAGGTAATTATCTTATGCAGCCCAGGCCCACTTGCTTAGGGATACTGCATCTCTCAGTGGAAGAACCTTCCCACATCAATCATCTATCAACACAATCACCACAGATATAGCAACCAGCTTCTCTGATGAGGGCATGCCACTTATTGAGGCTCCCTCAGATGACTGCAGGCTTTGAAATGTTGACAACTGAAGCTAATGAGGAGAAAAAGACAACAATATAGGAGAAAGTTTTAAAAACCCAAAAACAATGTGTTAATTCTATCAGTCACTTAAGAAGCAAAAACCGAGTCATTGATCATTGCAACAACTTGAAAACACAGATATACCAAGAAATGAGGAGAGGCAAGCCTTTAAGATCAAGAAGAGAAAAGTAAAACTGTTTCTCTAAATCAAGTCTCCAAATCAACAAAAACTAAAGGAATTATAGCATAATATAATAAATTTTCAGAAGGCAAAAATATGTGAAGGTCTATGACTTTCAAGAGAAACAATATAGTTAGATTATAACTAATCAAATCACACAATATACATAGCAAGCACAAAGATAGGCCTATAAATATAACATAGCAAATACAATAGGATTATACGTAAAATCATATAGCAAATACGATAGGATTATACTTAAAATCAAAATCAAAGAAATCACTGGCCATTACTCAACTTGTGCAATATGGCTATTTCCTTTAGCAACAATAAAATATGTATTGGAGGTGGATGGCTATTCCAATTGAAGAGATTCCATTAAAGCATACAAATATTTCAATATTAGATAAATGATTTTGCTTACTAAAATTATCTCATATTCTTATGATAAAGCAAAAGATATCTGTTAGAATCACTTGGAAACCATATTATTTTCTATGACTGATGACTGGATATATGTCTGCATCAGTGTAAGAAAATGGAAACTTCTCAAGCCAAGTGGAAGAAAGCAGAATTTTAAAGAAACTGTGTTTGTATTATACACTTAAACATCTTTTTTGCACTAATTGCTTTAACAACCAATATCATCTTCATATAGTTTGTTTTAATATATTTTTCTTGTGCTTTCAGCTATGTTTGTATATTCAGTATGTGCTGTGGTATGTGGTATGAATAAATTCCATATAGAAATCCAGGCAAAACATAATCAAACAATTGGAGGAAACCAATAAATTCCTTAAATAAAGCCATGAAACAACAAAAATTTGAAGGATATGAGGCTTTGCTGGATTAGGGTGAAGTCTGACATCTCTGGATAGCTACTTATTTACATTCAGTCTGTGATGGTGAACTCTGTTTTCTCAGTGAAGGGCCTAAAAATCTGCCTCCTGATCTTTATGACCCTGGGTCATATAAAGAGCCTCACATAGCCCTCAGGGTAGATTATTAGGCAAACCCTTTCTTGTGAAGAAAACTGCTCAAACAAGCATCTTGGAATTCCTAGAAATGGATCACCCTGCTAGGGATCTTAGTCTTCAGCAGTGACTTTCAACTGTACTCAGAGATTTTTTCCCCACATATAGGATAATTGAGTACTGTGTTCTCCTTCTTGTGATAGGACCATGCTACTGCATGGAAAATGAGGCATGGTAGCACTATATGTAAGCCAAGTATCTTTGACCCCTAGACCCCAGCAAATCAGACATTTATCTTCAAAATCCTTCCCTCTGCACAAGGTTTATATGTCCCTGACTTCAAATAAACAAGTTGTGCATGCATTCTGGCTGGTTATATGCCACCTGATACCATCAGCCTTCCATCATTTCCCCTGAGATTCATAATTTATCCCGCTCTGGGCCTGCTCTCTGACCCACTGGGCCTAGGCCTCACTGGATCTGGGTCTACCAGACCTATGTCTTGGTTGCAAGTCAACCAAGCATGGACTTTCACCTGTAACTCTGAGGTGAAAGTCTTCAGAGCAAGGCACAGCAGCTTAACTGAGAATGGTAAGACTTTGATATGGTCATAGGTTCTGGAACACCCAAATTTCCACTACCACTGGTGATTTCATTCTAAAAGAACTAGCTACCTTTAACAGTCAATAGAAAATTCTTTCCTCACTCCAGCCTAGTGAACATGAATGTTGCCCTAAGTTGGTCTAGCTGCCTTTGAGAGAAATGGAACCACCATTCTCCATCTGGAAGCTATTCTCCAGGCCTCTCCCAAATGGAGAATGACAGAATGGAACACATTCTGGAAATATGGAAATAGAAGCAATAAAGAAAGCACAAACAAGCTGGCCATGGTGGTGCAGACCGTTGATCCCAGCACTTGAGTAGTCAGAGGCAGATAGATCTCTGTGACATTGAAGTGGGCCTGATCTAAAAAACAAGTCCACCAGAGCCAATGCTACACAGAGAATTCCAACGTCAAAAAAAAAAAAAAAAAAGAAATTTATATATATATAAAAAAAAGAAAGTTAGGGAATCCTGGAAATGAAAAATTTAAAGACTACAACAAGGAACTACAGAGGCGAGGTTCACACTCAAAACAGAGATCAAGAGAGAAATATATGCAGTGAAAACAAATAGAAGAAATGGAAGGCAGCTGTGTTTGTACACTCCTTTAATACCAGAACTCAGGGCGGCAGAAACCAATGGACTGTTGGGAGTTCAAGGCCAGCCTGGTCTACAAAGTGACAGCAAAGGTATAAAAAGCAAACCTGTTTGAAAATAAAATAAAACAACAGTAAAAAAAGAACAGAAAGAAAGATGACATGGATACATGTGTCAAAGAAAATGTTAAATCTCAAAGTTCTCTACCACAAAACGTCCAGGAACTATGGGACATTATGAAAACACAAACGATGCTAATGATCAGATTAGCAGAAGAAGGATGAGATCAAAGGTCCAAAAGATATTTTCAGCAAAATCATACAAGAAAAATTTCTTAACCTAAAGAAGAAGATGCCTATCAAGGCACAAGAAGCGTACAAAACACCAAAGAGATTGGACCAGAAAAGAAAGTCCTCTTACCAGAATAACCAAAACTCTAAACATACAGCACAAGGAAAGAATATGAAAAGCTGCAACAGAAAAATAAATAAATAAAATAAAACAGACCACACTAACCAACCAATCAAACAGACAAACAAAAACAAACAAAAAACAACCAAGAAATAAATAAAGGCAGATCATTGAAATTAATCCTCTGTTCTCAGTAAAGATGCTAGAAGTTGAAGGGCTTAGACAGAGTGCTTCTGACTCTTAAAAAACTACACAAGCCAAGACAAATTACTAACCATGCCCAGAAACTTTCAATCACCAAATGGAGAAAATAAGATGTTTAATGATAAGGGCAAATTTAAACATATGTATCTATGAATGTAGCCCAACACAGGGTGCTAAAACAACCATCACCACCACCAAAATACCAGGATTTATAATCACTGTTTGTTGATATATCTTAATACCATTGACCAAAATTCACCAATAAAAGGACACAGGCTCACAAAAATGGATGATAAAACAAAATCCACCCTTCTATTAAATACATCAAACACAGCTTCACATCAAGATAGACATTATCTCAAGGGAAAGGGTTGGGAAAGATATTCCAAATAAATGAATTAGAGTATAAAACTTGTAAAGCAATTTTAATATCTAACAAAACAGACTTCAAAAACAACTAATCAAAAGACTGCAAAGGACATGACATACAAAAAAAAAAAAAAATCCAGCAATATAACATTTCAATACTTAACATCTATGCCCTAAACATAAGAGCACCCAAGTTATAAAAGAAACCCTTCTGCAGCTTGCATCACATCCTGGCCCTTATAAACTGATAGAAGAAGACTTCAATATATCACGCTCACCAATGGACAGGTCTTCCTGACCAAACTGAACAGAGAAATGCTGCAGCTAACTAACATCAAAAAACTAAATATACCCAAATGATGTTTACAGAACATCCAACCAAGCACAAAAGATTGTTCCTTCTTCTCAGCAACTCATATATTTTTCTCCAAAATTGATGATATACTTAAACAGTGGAAATCTCAAAAGATATAAGAAACTTGCAATAACCTCCTGCATCCTATCAGACCACTAACGTTTAAAGCAGCACATTACCAATAACAAAAACAATAGAAAGCTTACAAACTCATAGAAATTGAACAACTCTCTACTGAATAAAAATGAATCAAAACTTAAATAAAGCAATTAAAGACTTTCTAGAAGTCAATGAAATAATTACACAACATATCAAAACTCATAGTACACAATGGAAGTGTTGACTAGAGGACAGTTCATACCACTGAGCACATTCAGAAAAAAATAATCAGAAAGATCTCTTAGTAGCAACTTAACAGCACTCCTAAATACTCTAGAAAAAAAAAGAAGTAAACAAATGTAAAAGGAGTAGACAATGAGAAACTGTTGAACTGTGTCTTCATTGGTAAAACCGAATGTTTCCACAGGAAAAGAAAGGTGGATTCTATCAAAATTGGTAACGATTAGATTTGAATAGTAGAAATCTCCTGAATAATCAGAGGTAACTGTTCATCAGACAGTGTGGTCATTCAGTCCAAACTAACTTAATAAAGACTAAAGTTTTCTTCTTAAATAAAAAGGATAATTTTGTTGTTTCATAGTAAAAACAGTTAAGAGGTTTAAAATGTTTGAAGT